>QVOA01022229.1:0-109507 GCA_014825685.1 Pseudomyrmex cubaensis
CCAGTATAACGTTTTTACTTTTACTTTGCAGATGTTCGCTCGTCATTGTGACTGATCACTGATAGTGACTGTGATCAAACATTACAGTACAAGGTTGTTGGAAAAACACTTTTTTTGTATTTCTTCTTTTGCAAAACTTTGACAACGAGAACGCAAAAGCGTTAGGAAACCTGCTGTAATATTTCTTGTAGTTTTTCGTGACATTGGTATCATTGGCAAATCGAGCTCTTTTAGAAGCGAGAACGGGGAGTTGCAGTTTTCTTGCATAGTGCGATTATCACATTCAAATCATAGACATGTTATAAACGTTCCATATCAATTCGCGAACACGGTACTTTTTGCAATTGGAACATTTTGTGGCAATTATTAAACAGTTTAAACAAGTGCGAGAACATAACGAATACAACAATGGTCTCAGTAATGCAGCCGTACATGGTGAGTTCGAAGTCGGATCAAATTAAACAATTTATATGTTTTCGGTTATTGACCATTTGATGATTTTTTCTTTGACTCTGTCATAAGCATTATTTTTTGTCTAAAGCAGAAATTAAATGTATTTTGTGATTTTCTTTCAGGATATTGAGAGTTCCAGGAGCTACATTGATGAACTCTATTCATCTGATCCACAGAAATGTCTGGATGCGATTATGTGAGTGAATGATTATATTTAATTATAACTATTCCAGTTAAGTTTCTAAAACATTAAAAAAATTGTATTTATCTTTTGATTTTAATTTATAAATATATTAATATTTAAAATGAATTTCTAGATGCCTGAAGAATTCTGTGATTGGCAGTAACAGACAAAAAGGCTCAGTTATAGCTCAGGGTGTTGTTCCTCGACTGTTGCAATTGCTTGGAGATACATCTGGTGCTGTTAGTGACCATATAAGATTAGAATCAGCTGTGACATTGGGGTCTCTAGCCAAGGGTACAGATCAACATGTATTAGCGCTTATAGATTTGGGTGTAGTCCCATTGCTTCTCCAAGTTCTGCTTTCTTCATCAAATTTGGAAATATCTATGGACGGCAAGACAAAGGTACTAGATCAATTGAATGAGGCCTGTTTGCGATGTCTGCGCACACTATTCCAGCATTCTGCGGCACCAGTTCACTCTATTTACCAAGATCCTGCGTTAGTACCACGGATGTTAGCTTTGGCGAGTAGATCTGTTACCTGTCAAGTTTGTGTTGCGACAATCTTAACTACAGCATGTAAGGTAAAAACAAATTATAATTTATGAAATAAGGAATATCTGGAATGCAAGAAAATTAATTTTGCAAATTATATTATTAGACCGCAGAAGAACAAAATGCTCTATCTAAAGGTGGAGCAGTAGAAACTCTTGCAATGCAGTTGGATTCTCCTCTGGCTGATGTTCAGTTGCCAGCTCTAGCCTGCTTAGCGAATATGTGTTATCAGAATCATATGGTATCCGCCATGGTCGCTTCCGCAAGCACAAGCAATACTGTTCATGGCAGATTAGTACCTGTGGCGCTAGGCCAATTAATGGGACGTGAAAAAAGTGCATTGATACAACTTGAAGCTGCCAGATGCATTGCATACATGCACAGGGCTGGCGCATTACCAGCTACTGATCCGCGAGTCGTCTATCGTGCTTTACCTTGTCTTGTTAGACTATGTCATCGAGATCGACCACCACGCGAGAGAGTTGCTGCAGCTGAGACACTCGCATATCTTACTGAAGTCGATACAGATCTTCAGCGTTTAGCGTCTATCAGTAATCACTTGATACCAACACTGGCGGAACTGCTGAGGCCACATCCAACTGTGAGTAATTAAAATATACATTCTTTTTTGGATATATATTGTTTTTTTTTTTTATGCTTTTCTATCTACACAAAAATAAAACTTGGGACAATGGAAAGGAAGTCAAAAGTGTAAGAAGTTTTAATGTAAAATCTCGCTTTGCGTAGAAACTTAAAAACTTAAGTGTAACTGTATAAGCTCCGTTTACCATTTTTTTACTAAAACATAATTTTACATTGTACTACATTTCAAATGTTTGAATTGTTCAAGTGAACAATTATTCTGAACTCGTTGAAATACTTATAACTAGTTTTTGTCTAATAAATAGTGAAAGAACTTCAAATAAAGTTTACATTTAACTAGTTAAAATAAATATCAACGAAGGAACTGTCTTATAACTAATTTTGCCCTGTAAAATATGGTTTTGATAGATTTTCAGTTTTCACAGTAACATATAACAGTGTTGTTTTTAATTTGTACTAATATTTAAAATGTTTACAAAAACATGTGATTTGCTTCTTTACAGATACAAGATGCAGCATTAACGCAAGATATGCGACAAGCCGCGTTTAGAGCATTTGCATCTCTCGGTGCTAATGACGAAGATATTCGTAAGCGTATCATTGAGACAGAAAGTCTTATGGAACAAGTTGTCTCTGGTCTTCAAGATCCCGGCGGATCCCGTGTCCGTTTAGCCGCAGTTAGATGTCTGCACTCTCTTTCGCGAAGTGTGCAACAACTTCGCACTACGTTTCAAGATCACGCAGTTTGGAGACCGCTCATGCAGTTGCTGCACGGAGCAGATAAAGGGTTGGAGGGTATGATAACACATTTACAAAAATCATTATAGAAATCTATTATTACAATAAACGCTATATAATAAACACATGTATGTTGCATGCGTATATATTGCATGTAAGAAAGAGAGATACAACATATATATAACATATATAAAGCTTTAAATCTTGAATAATCAATATTTTAAAAAGGAAAAGTGCAATATCCAAGAGGTTATTTATTTCTGTGCAAATGTGAATTATATTTTTCTTTATATATTATATAAGCCAACTGAACTGTAATTGAGACAATACACGCATTAAAAAAGTCGCTCATTGAGTTTTTGTATATTAAAACAGATATTATAATTTTACAAAAGAATAAAGAACTCTATAAAATAGACACTCAAAAGAACTGGTATTAACGATATCAATATAAGTATGAACTTGGAACGAGATATTTTTTTCATGCGTGTAGATAAAAATATGAAATACATATATTCTTATATATACTTTTTTTCTCTCTACATTGTAAGATTGTTTCCCAAACAGGAAAAAATAAAGAGATCAATGCTTATACTTAGTTTTTCTTATTAGTATTCAATCATACCGACTTTTATATGAGTTATTTATTAACATTATTGTCATTATTGTACTATAGGTAGAGGCGAAAGTGAAGATGATCTATTAACTGTCGCCTCCGGTACTTTATGTAATTTACTGTTGGAGTTTAGTCCAAGCAAAGAACCGATTCTCGAATCTGGCGGGGTCGAATTATTATGTTCTCTTACTAAACGCCCCGACCCCGCACTTCGACTGAACGGCATTTGGGCCCTAATGAACGTGGCTTTCCAAGCGGAGCAACGTATAAAGTCACAAATACTTTCGTGCTTGGGCACCGATCAGATCTTTCGTCTTTTGGCTGATCCAGAGTTAGGTGTTTTGATGAAAACACTGGGCCTGTTGCGAAATTTGCTCTCTACTAAAGCTCACATAGATCGTATCATGGGCGAGCACGCCGCTCATGTTATGCAAGCCGTCATTCTAGTATTGGAAGATCCGGTACACCCGGCGGACGTCAAAGAGCAAGCACTTTGCATTTTAGCGAATGTGGCGGATGGCGATCGAGCTAGAGATCACATAATGGCTAACGATGATGTGCTTAAGAAACTTAGGGATTACATGGTTTGTATGCACTATTATAAATATTTCATCTACATTTCAAATTTTTATATAACAAATAAAACTGTGTGGATTCTTAAACCACACTACCTGTATATACAGTATAGGAAAAAGAAATAGACCAATTTATTAATACTTATCTTTTTGAACGTCTATTAATTTTATGTCTCGGTGTACATATTTAGATGCATAGCAATGTGAAGCTGCAAGTCGCGGCTACTTTCTGTATTCAGAACTTAGTATGGAAAGATGATCCTGGCTCCATACAACGGCAGGCGCGTTTGAAAGAATTAGGAGTTTATCATATCTTGCAACAACTATATAATTCGAAAGATGATTCTCAACTGTTAGAGAAGTACGAAAGACAAGTTATATTATTATAATTAAATAAGTTGGTTACATCGCATGTTGCAAATTCTTTGTATACGAAATTTATTTTATTTTATTTCTCTTTCAGAGTTAAGACTGCCTTAGCGCAATTTATTGATGCTTGAACTTGGAACGTAATGCCGACAAAAGGATTAGGTCATGATTTACAGTGTCTTTTTTTTTTTTTTTACATAAATACAAGTTTAGCTTTAATGCTGCGGTTGCTTTAGTTGACAATGTATAAGTACGAAAGTTATAAATTAACATAAACAAAATGATATTTCTGAGCCTATGCCTGTAACCTGTTGCTCGTAGTATTTATTTAAATTAAGTATAAGAAAAGAGGAAGAGAAAGAAAGATATAAATCACTAAAAACCACATTAACAAATGGTTTTTTTATGTAGACAGACTTGGTTGATATGTATTAACTTTCAATATTAATTTACAAGCAGAGGCGTCAGATATGGATTGTTGTGCAATAAGTGAAGGTAGAATAATAAAAACCATAAAATAAACTTTACAATAAATAGAAACATATAATATGCAATACACTCTTTTACACGTTTCAAAATTAGAATATATAAAAGCTCGTATGAGATAATATTATACAGTAAAGATTAGAGAATGTAATGCTACCTACCGCTTTGAACGAGGTCGCCGCACACTTTCGACTTGCTTGGTTTTTATCTACCGTGCGCGTATGCGTATTTATTTACAAACTTCTACACTCTTTAAGTACACAGTTGGAAGTATTATCTTATTGCAGTACATTTAAATTTTATTCATATTGATGATATTATATTAAGAATTTTTTTGGTTTAACATGAATAGAACGCTGGCAGCAAAAAACCGGTTAGATTTCTAATAAGGTCTTAAACAAAGATCGAATATGATGATGGAATTAGAAAGAATAGGATTAAACTGAGATTACCTAATTAATCGATTTTAATCTTCAACGTGCACGTTTCAATCGTCAATGTATCTGATACGAGCTTTACAGACATTGAATGTCCGTCAGAGCTATAAGGAATTCCATAATAAATTTTATTTATATTGAAGATCTTGTAATATATTTGAGAGAAAACATATATAACTAGCACATAAAAAATGTTCAATAAATATTACATTTTATATCTTTGGTATGTGTATTTCTAGCTTATATGGAAAATTATATATATATAATTTATATATACATATATAATTTATATATATATATATATATATGTAGAATTCAAATAGATTTCTTATTCTTATGACACTCCATTAAAAATAAGATGGAATGTTGAAGTTAAAAGCTTGTGAACTGGAAAATACCGATACAAATGCACAAATGAAACTGCTGAATTACGTTCATTGTACTCGGCGACAGCAAATAAGTTTTTCTCTTGTTATAAATATTAAATAATTAGAGATCAAAGTTAAAATACCTTATGAATTAAGCTGAAGCGTTACTATCACCAGGAAAATTCTCCATTGGATTATTAGCCAATGGATCCAGCTCTGCAAATAAGTCCAACCACGAATTACCTTTTTGCTTGCCCGTCTTATTCTTTTTCTACAAAAAGAATATCGTTACATTAATCAAGCAAGATTATTGTGGTGTTATTATTACTTTCTAAAAAAAAATGAGTAATAATATAATTTTATTTGTAGCACAAATATGTTTCTTACTATCTATTGCAAATTTGATAAATTAAGCGTTGCAGAAAATAATACAAAAGAAAAAATTACTAATGAATTTAGTTCTAAATATTTACTTTTTCATCTGTAGTTAGCGTCGTAGTCTTCTGTCCCATACCCAATGCTGCATCTCCCAGACTTTGTTTCAAGATACTCGGAGGTAGAAAAGTATCATGCGACATGCCTTCCCAGTCATTGGTCGCGGTTTGTTGCTTATCGTCCAGAATTTCGTCGAAAAGCGCTGCGCTTTCGGAGACCAATAAATTTAACGACTGTTGCTGTTGGGTCTCCAATGGTGAAGAAGGCAAATTAGTCATAAAATCTGTATTGCAATCCCCAAATATATCCATCACTAACTTCTGTTCCTCAGAGTTTTTATTGAGTTCAGGATTGTTCTCTCTTGTTTTATTAATCAAATGTTCCTTAGTACTGGATGTATCTTTTTCCAAGATTAGATTTCCAAAAAATTCTTCGAGACTTTTAGTGTTTTCTGTGTCAGTATTATGCACGATTCCATTCTTTGAGGAATTTGTGGTATCCAAAGTTACTAGTATATCCTTTTGCTCGCTTTCTATATCAACGAGTTTCTCTGCTTGTTCATTTTTTTCCGATGTGTTTTCTGAACTTGCAGCAGCCTCTTGAGCTTCCTCAACGTCATCGTGGTAGTCCATGTCAAAAAATGGCAATCTATAAAAAAAAAAAAAACAAGCAAAAATAATTGATCATTATCTATTTTTATTTTGTAACTCACTTGTCTTTATCCTCTTGATCATCGTCACCACCAGTTTCCTGCGCTAATTTACTAGAGGTTTCAGCTAATTCCCGTACAACTGTGAAGTCATAACGTTGATAGCCTTTAAAGCTATTCGCTATTGTAGAATATGCTTGTGCAGATTTTTTGGTAAAATTTAAGAGTGTAGTTTGATATAAAACTAAGGCATGACTGAACATATTACATCTGGCCGCCGCTAATAAGTCAACTTTCTGAAGACAGTCAAGTGCCAAATTATCAAAAATTATTTTGCCCCTATAAACAGTAATAGTAAATATAAATTTGTTGGAATATTTTGTGTATGTATATATTGTGTGTATATATGTATACATATACATCATTAAAATATAATCTCATTAATAGGATTAATAGATTGTTATAAATATACAAAATAAAACATACTGCTTGACACGTGCTTGAACTTTTTTAAATCTTTCCACTTGTTTGGATGTATCTGGATCTAAATCTTGAGAAATGTTTTTCATCCATGATAGAGCTGCTCGATATTCTGTGCGAGCCTTTTCCATGGCTTGTACATTTTGTAGTGTATCCTCAATAGCTCTTTGTCTAAATGTTTCTACTTCCTGATACAACCGACCCAGAGGAGCTCTCAATGCAAGTCTCTGCTGACCAGAATAAGATAAGGATTTTCCCACCGCTGACATCATTTTGCCAGCGCGAGTTTTATCTTGCTTCCCAGCATCTTTTAAGAAACGTCCCATTGCATTTTCTTCCTGAGCTAAATCTATATGTAAAATATTTAAATTATCCATAATATAATGGTTAACATTATCCCAGAAAATATCATTACACAGATATTTTAATGGTAGAAAACAAAATATTATTATTAATCATATGTGTTATTTTTATGTTAGAGAACCATGTTAGAACGCACTGCATAATCTTTCTTGATATCTGTCAATAACTCTTTGTAAGTAGGAACATGACTCTTGGATACTACGGAACAATTCTAGCTTTGCATCAAGCTCCGCATCAGAAGCAAGAATACATTCATCTTCCTTCTTTCCTAATCTCCTGGAGAAAAACTGTTTTGTCACCCAAAATTGATGTTGCATCTTCAAGATAGCAGAATCATCATGCATATTAGATTTCTGAACCCAGCAATCAAAAGAATTTCCTGATATACCTGATGTATTTCTGTTACTACATATAGAATAGAAAAAGAAGTTTTGTGAGCTTCTATGTAATTAAAAATATTAGTATACAGTAGTAGATAATAAATTTACACCCAGCATTCTATTAATAGCACAGAGAAATATCAAAACCATATTATTGATTGACTACAGTTAATTCACTTCGGACTCTGAAAACAGCACTTACATGTATTGGTTTATGTAAATCAACGCGAACGCTTATCAGTTAGATAAGTGTTACTTTTTTTGTGCCACGTATTGTTTTACGAAAAGACAATGAAATTTAAATAAAAGAGGAAAAGATACTTACTAGGTATTCATTACGGAAGACCTGCTGATATTTGCGATTGTAAAAGTTAATGTTTACAATCACGAAGCATGAGCTCGAAATCTTGCAGTTATTTAGTTTTGTATCACATAACGCACATATATTATTCCTTATATGCTACACAATTGCTTTTGCACTGCACAAATGATAGAGAGTTTAACAGAGTGATAACAGTCAAGGTATTTCCTGCATGACAGTTTATCAAACAGACCACGAAGGCTACCTTGTCATGTCTGACAAGCAATCACCAGCAGCTAGTCTACCAATCGGAATAAGCCATAGGGATTAGCCGCTCGATATACGCATAACAAAAAAAATTATGTAAAATAAATTTATATATAATTACCGTGAAAATGTTATTATATTAATTATTAATTATACGCTCTGAAAAAAAAATTTTATGATTAGTCTACTGAAAAAAAATATAAGGAAAGTAAAATTATGAATAAATAAAAAGACATTTAAATTATTTTAGCTATTTTTTAGATATTTTTACGACGGTTTTTAGACTTTTGTGTTATTTAGGATCATATTGACAAATAGACTATATATGTTTCTGTAATCACAGCTGATAGAATAGCGTTCTTTGTAACCTTCTGTCGATTAGTCTAACATTTTGTTACATATAAAGAGCGATAGTTATAGATAAAAATAAAAAAAAATTCTTGTTTACATGACGGTTATTCTTATTGTGTATATATGTATATATGTATATACATATATAGTCAGTAAGAATCAATTGGACTTAAATTAGACTTGCACGGAATATTTTACAATCCTAAAATAAATCATAATGCTTACGCAATTCTTGTAGAATATTCGATAGATTTAACTCGACTCTATAAATAATATACTGAATTCACTACATACACATACTTATTTAGATCAATATATAGTATACATTATTCTCTCTCTTGATTATCTGCGATATTAGTTTATCATAGTAAAATATATATAATGCGCTGCACAACAAACAATACAATATATTGTTGCAACGATGAGAAAGCAGTTGTGATACATCATTATTTTTTACTTGTGTAAATACTTTTCATGTTTTAACTATTATTATTGCAAGATAAATAATGAAACATGACTTTATCAAAAGATTAGCAGAACGATATGAACGTTCTCAAGCAAAATAAAAATTGTATGTAATTCAAATTTTCATTGAGTTTTCTTGAATGTGCTCGAATAGCACAAATATAAGAGACACGTTTCTGCGCAAACGCAACGAGAATGTTGCGCACTCTGTGTCTAGAATTTTCGCGCCTAGAAAGTGCGCGAAAAATTGCGTCAAACACGGCTAATCAATATTTAACACACAGATCTTTATTATTTTATCAGCGCTCTAACGATATCTCGTCTAAATGAAACGTGATTCGCGCACAGGCTAATTATAGTCGCGGATCTTTTAGCACACAACTCGTTCCAGTACCTTCCTACGCGTGATTTTCTCTCTTTCTCTATTCTTCCGCGAGTACGCGTAATACTGGTGACGCATGCACATCTCTTTGTTTCTCATATACTGGACGCATCCACCAATAGAAACGTCTGGAGACTTGTAGAATTACCAGGATTGGTCATCGTTAGAAGCTTCTAGAACGAATGATTGGTTATAAAAGCGCCGCACCGAGAAGCGCGTCACCAGTCTTACTACAAACGCTATACAGTGAGCAAGTGGTAAACGAGCAAAGCAAAAACTCTTAGTGAGCATCTGCGAAGGTTTTGAATTGTCGACGTGATAAAGGAAGTTTTACAAGGTAAGTGTTAATTTTATTGTATCATTTTTTGTATATATTTAATTTTAATTTTTTTTGCAAAATAATCGTATCCTAGCGCGAATTAAATTTATGGAAAAGTAATTAAGTGAGTGTAATGATTGGTAAAAAGTCAATATTTAAAAAAAATAAATTATCAATGACAAATTGTATAGATTCGTGTTAATTTGAGTGTATAATTTGTGACAATTCGATTCGAGTACAAATTTTGTTCGCTCGAGGTGTGGGCTAAATTAATACTTCGTGATAAACATGTAACTGACGTCGCATGTTATTTGTTTCAGTGTTTGATTATCTTGAATCAACTGACAAGACAAAGAAACAAACATGTCGAAAGCACCAGCAGTTGGAATTGACTTGGGCACTACGTATTCTTGCGTGGGTGTCTTCCAGCATGGAAAAGTTGAGATTATCGCCAATGATCAGGGTAACAGGACCACACCAAGTTACGTTGCCTTCACCGACACCGAGAGGCTCATTGGCGATGCGGCAAAAAATCAGGTCGCTATGAATCCCAGCAACACTATTTTCGGTAAGTTAAAGTTTTTCCACTATACTTGTATTTTTTACGCAGTTTATAATTTATTGCGCAATATCTTTTCTGTTTACTCTGATATTTATTTTAACGTTATCAGCTTTATACGTAGAAAGAAACATATACGATTAAAATTTAAAGATTTTGACATTTAATTTTGAAAATTTTCGAGAATAAACTCTTGAATCTTTATATTTGGTTCATCTCTTGTATTGCGCATATCTTTACATTAGTGCTCGTTCAAAGCGCATGCGATTTGTTCCCTCCTTCCACCTATCTATATTTATCCCTTACGCTTTACATTGTAGCCAAGAGCGTTCTGATATTTATACTTCGCGGTTTTATGTAATCCTAATTTGTGTCAACTCAATGCTGTCGCACATTGTTGGATCGAAATTAGAATGACTCACGCGATATATTTTTTTTTTGCTGAATGTCGGAATACTTCAAGGTTTTAGGTAGAATATAAAATGTACGATAACAATTATTTAAACTTTTAATTTTTACGATAATATGAAGAAACAGATAGCTCATATTTTTTTCAATTTTTATTTACAGATGCAAAACGTCTAATTGGTCGTCGATTTGATGATGCAACGGTACAAAGTGACATGAAACACTGGCCGTTCACAGTAGTAAATGATGGAGGCAAACCAAAGATCAAGGTGTCATATAAGGGTGAAATGAAGAGCTTTTTCCCCGAAGAAGTTTCTTCCATGGTTTTAACAAAAATGAAAGAAACGGCCGAAGCATATCTAGGCAAAACTGTAACAAATGCTGTTGTTACTGTACCTGCCTACTTCAACGACTCTCAGAGACAAGCAACAAAGGATGCTGGCGCTATTGCTGGTCTCAATGTTCTCAGGATAATAAACGAGCCGACAGCAGCTGCAATCGCATATGGCCTTGATAAGAAGACTTCAGGAGAGAAGAATGTCCTGATCTTTGACTTGGGCGGAGGCACTTTTGATGTGTCAATCTTGACAATCGAGGATGGCATCTTTGAGGTGAAATCCACAGCTGGTGACACACATCTTGGCGGAGAAGACTTTGACAACAGAATGGTGAATCACTTTGTACAAGAATTCAAGAGAAAATACAAGAAGGATTTGAGCACTAACAAGAGAGCTTTGAGACGTCTGAGGACAGCTTGTGAAAGAGCAAAGAGAACATTGAGCTCATCAACGCAAGCCAGCATCGAGATTGACTCGCTGTTTGAGGGCATTGATTTCTACACATCTATCACTAGGGCCAGATTCGAGGAACTTTGCGCCGATCTGTTCAGAAGCACTCTTGAACCCGTGGAGAAGGCGCTCAGAGACGCAAAGATGGACAAAGCTCAAGTGCACAGCATCGTTCTAGTCGGCGGCTCTACCAGGATACCAAAGATTCAGAAGCTTCTTCAAGATTTCTTTAACGGCAAGGAATTGAACAAATCTATCAATCCGGATGAGGCTGTTGCTTACGGCGCAGCTGTTCAGGCGGCGATTCTGCACGGCGACAAGTCCGAGGAAGTTCAAGATCTGCTTCTGCTGGACGTGACTCCGCTGTCGTTGGGAATTGAGACCGCTGGCGGTGTCATGACCACTCTGATCAAGAGGAACACCACGATACCTACAAAACAGACGCAAACATTCACCACGTATTCCGACAATCAACCGGGAGTACTTATCCAAGTCTACGAGGGAGAAAGAGCGATGACCAAAGATAACAATATTCTTGGCAAATTCGAATTAACAGGAATACCACCAGCGCCTAGAGGTGTACCACAAATTGAAGTCACCTTTGACATCGATGCTAACGGTATACTAAACGTCTCTGCGATCGAGAAATCTACGGGTAAAGAAAACAAGATCACAATTACCAACGACAAGGGTCGATTGTCGAAAGAAGATATTGAGAGAATGGTGAACGAAGCTGAGAAATACCGATCGGAAGATGAACAGCAACGAGATAGGATTGCCGCCAAGAACGCTCTCGAGTCGTACTGCTTTAACATGAAGAGCACGATGGAGGACGAGAAAATTAAAGACAAGATCAATGCATCCGACAAAGAGAAAGTACTCTCTAAGTGCAACGAAGTTATTTCGTGGTTAGACGCCAATCAATTAGCGGAGAAAGAGGAGTTTGCCGACAAACAGAAGGAGTTGGAAGCCGTTTGTAATCCCATTGTCACGAAACTTTATCAGAGCGGTGGAGCACCTGGTGGCTTCCCTGGTGCTCCAGGTGGACCCAATCCTGGATCCGGAGGTGCAGGACCAACCATTGAGGAAGTTGATTAAATTATTTGACACTCGCTTTTTCTCATACAGTTTTTCAACAATATCATGTTATTTATATTATTTATGAAAACATTGTTAAGTTTCGTATACACATACATTCATTTTAATTCAATCTTTACATAAACATGTTTTTTATTTCTCAAGAGCTGTGAACAAAGTATTGTATAGTGTTAAGTTTGTTACAATTAACATAATAAATATTTTATTATTAAAACTTAATGTTTAATATTATTGCTTTCACTCCCTTTGTCTCTTTCCTCTAAACTTTAAGAATGATTTCTATTTAACACTCTATTGTATTATGCGTTCAGATTGTCCGGTCGATAAAATTGTACGAGAATTATCAAGTAGGTAGTAATTACGCCGACAAACTGAAAAAAGTTAATTAATTACTTGATTATATCTAAATTGCAATCTGTGAAGAGGAAAACTAGTCTGTTCTGATATCAATCACAATACAATAGATAATAAGAGTGACGTACTTACATTACTAAGCAGAGTATTGTTCATTTCGAGAAAGTCACGAGCCGTAAATGCCACGCGATGCTGTTGAAGCTGAATCGAAAAATCATTGACTTCGTTTCTGACGCAGTCTCGGTCAAAGTTTTTCCGTAATAAGTTTTCCATTACGACGTAATTTAGATTGTAGCTGCTACTTCGATTAGAATTGTGCTCACTGTTAAGCGGCACTTCTAGATTTTGTTGATACTTTACGCTATTCCGTTTTCCAAGACACGCAGATTTACAATTTAACACAATTCCGTATATGATTATTCCGGTCTTATCGGATTCTTGACGCGCGAGTGTGCAAACCCAACACATCAGGCCGAATTGCGCGGCGTATAGAATCCAAAGAATATTATTTATCAGCATAAACCCGTAGTTTTTTTCAACAACGCTCATGTAAATTCTAAACAGCGTGGCCACAACCATGGTGAAGCAGTTTGCCGAACAAAAGAGCAGATGAAAGCCGTAAATATCGTTTACCATTGTGACCACGTCGCAGATTCCTGCATAATAATTTACAATTAAATGTACATTGTTGCAAATCACCTTGACAAGAATTATATTTTTTCAGTAATATGTGTGCAACTATAATATAAGGCAAATTGTAACATGACAGAATAATTCTTGCACTGCACTAGAAAAGATACTTAATTACATACTTAATTACAAATATTTTCACTTACCGATATGTAATTCCCTGATGCGTCTAAGTTTGTGCGCTATCCATGGCGCGCTAAATCGCTCATCTAATTGTCCAATCAATTCGTTTATCGTCTCAAATCTGTGATACAGCACATAAACGACAACATCAAAGACAAAGCTATTGACCAAGGACTGAGCAATCGTGTAATAAAGCAGCAAGTCGGATGCAAAGATATCTTCGGGACACGTGAAGTAATAATACAAAGAGTGTATGATTAGAAACAAAGGGCCGCAAGTGAGAGTCGTGAGGACAGCCAGTACTTGAGCAAGTTTTACGGGTCGATCGTTCAGAGCCGTTTCTCTTCTGATCTTCTCATCGAGGCTCTTCATTCTGCTCATCAATTCCGGCCACGTGTCGTACCGCCCGATGCCGTGAAGAACGTAATAATACGCAGTCAAGTAACACACCACCTTGTTCGTATAATACATTATCTTGAATATGTCGCTCTTGAAGACACTACCGAAGGTGAAGAAATCTATCGCGCCGTACACCACGATAACGGAACACACCCCGAAGTGAAGTGTTCGTAGAATTACCGTAACAGCTTTGGGACATTTTTGCGGACGTGCAACACCGGCGCCTAGAAGCCAGGAGAAATATGCTATTGGACGTAAAACGTGCTCTATCGAGTGATGTTCTTGTACTTGTACATGAATTTCTTCTTCCATTTTTTGTCTTATTGACTTGTTTTAATCGATGAGTATAACGAGATCCATTTACGATCGATGTAAAGGATTTGCGGAGCTATTTGTAATAAAGAAAGAAGAAAAAGCAAAGTTGAAGTGTTTCTGAAACAACGCAATACGTTCTGACAAACAGGCTGTGTGTTCTCTAATATTTTACATAGAATAACCGTAATATACTGCTATTGCAACTTTAACGAAGGCAGATTGCGTGCTTTGAGGTGCTTGTCTTTTATGAGAGGAACGTAACGTGAGTTTTAGTGAATTAAATCGATTTTCGAGCAAAGAGTAAAACAATGTACATGATCAATAATGCACGAATGTAAGTTCGTTTTTTTAAAAGGTTTTTCTGAGCAATCTCATATATTGTACTTTAATTTTCCGCAATTTCATACATTAAGATTTTAATTATTAATTTTGATGTTTCTTATCACAAGATATATGAAATTTGTATTTTCGTAACACGCATGTCTAACATGGAAAAACAAATAATCAGATCTGCATCATATATGCTTATATCGAAAAACGAGAGCTTTATTTTGGCCCAACGACTATATTACAATCTTATGTTACAGTAAACATTTAAAATTTGGATAAAACGATAACGTTGTACATTGACTTTTATAAATCAGGCGGCAAGTCAAATATGAAGTATTTCGGAGCAATGCAGGCTGTGTGTGTAGTATAACTTTTCATTTTTTTTATTTTATCTTAATGATAATAGATCGATCGACTACGATCGAACCTAATAACCAGGTGCGATCGTTGCCGAACACATACGTACGAGTATTTTATTTCTCTGTGTCACGTCTATACATGGATCTGCGTGTAAATATATATGCGTATATATGTACATATATATACACACACATATGCAGCGTTTATGCTACGCAGCAAGTGTATAAGAACGTTTCTGGAATTTAAACGTTCTTTGTTTTCTGGTTTTTTTTTTTTTTTTGTTATTATTTACTCGGGAAAGGCAGCGTATATAAATTATCCGAACACGACAATGTCGACACGTTTCACTATAATAATAGATTTATAGCTTTCTGACCGGTTCATAAATCTTTGTTACGAACGTGTAATCGCATATGATAGTTTCTTTGTGTATGATCGGCATATTACTACGCTTTATGCGAATCTAGCGACTGAAACTCATAGTTTGAAGAATCGTGAAACAATCTTGAGAAAGATCGACGATCGGATTGTACTTGATTATGTTAAATTCTGATGAATATGAAAAAATATAATAAACAAAATGAAAAAGAGAGATTTTTCTTTAGTTTTCTCGAGTCATCATATCAAATTTTGTACATGACAAACATATTTTTACATGACAAACTATCTTAGAAATGAACAGTTGTTTATACGATAGTGTAAAAATCTGAAATAATTAATTTAAGTTAATTTTTTTGACAATTTGAAAAATAGAAATTTGTTATTAGTTGTTTATTTGTATAACAATCGATCTCTAGTGCGCGTTCAAAGTTTCAAACAAAAAGAATTAATATATAGTGATTTTATTTCAACAAATATATTCAACAAATGTAATATCATTATACAATATACAGTAATATCTACTAATATAGAGTTATATATTTTGCTTCTGTTATCTAACGATATAAACAGAGCTTGTATGTATCACATCGTGTATGTACAGTATTGATAAATTGAATTGATAAATCATTGTCTGTAGTAATGTCTGAAAATAAATTGACAGAACTGTTGCACTGACAATGAGAGGAGAAATCTTTGCTTATACTATTTCACATCATCTTATTCAGAAAAGTAAAGGAAGAAAACTCTGTACATAAAGCAGTGGCTTAATTCATCTTTTACAATCGCATTATTAATTCTTAAGAGTCAACAGAAATAGACTGCGTTTCCATTTTTTTATTCATTACTTAAGGCTGATTATATATTTAGCCTCGATCCGCTCGAGATTGTCTCTTCAATAGTCTTCCTCTCAAATCATGTTGTTTTCCGCGAAAAATGTAATATAATGTATAATAATTTTACTCGATCGAAATTGATTTTATTTTATTTGAAAAATGAAACAAAACTGTGTGCTTTACGACTGTTAATATGTGATTGTATATTCGGAAAAATTGAAATGAGTGCGTGACGATTGAAATTTCACATGTAATTATAGAAAAGATATTTTAACATCAAAATGATTTTTTTTTAGTTTGAGATCAATCTGTTTAGATAATATAATATGATTTATCTTGATATATAAATTTGAATCATTGTTATTGCACTTCGAAACAAGCACAATTATATTTATGTCGTGAGAATCATAAAAAGTTTTACGATACAGTTTCTAAAGTGATGTTAGTTTTGCGAATCAATGCTTTCATCAAATGTATAAGTTGATTTCGATATGTAATTACGTAGTGACATATTGTGATATGTAAATTATATATAAAATTAATTGTAATCAAATTAACTGACTAAATTCTTCTTATTAGTTGATGTGTATAATTTGTTTCTGACAAATATTTGGTTTTTAAAAACGGTCTCTGCAACAACTTTACAAAAGACTGTAAATTTGTACAATTAAAATTTTTGATACCAAAAGATTCAATTGTTCAGACAAAATATATATCTATGCAGAGGGTGCAGACGCAGTAATCGTGATACAACCGTGATATCACGATTACTGGACCAATCTATATATGAGTTTTACATTGTTATAAAAACACTTTTATATTTTGCAAGATACGTATCTTTCCACAATACACTGTAGTTAATGTAAACTCTGTTCAATGATTTCAAAGCATTGAGACGCTAACTCTTCTTTGTCTTCTGATTATATAATTCAGCATATCCTGTTATATATCAATTTCAAATCTTCGCGTATTATGTTAAATATCTAAGCGTAAATGCACTTTTTTTTCGCACTCTCAGACATAGTTATTAATATTTGCAATAACTTCGTCTATACTTGTCGTAACATTCAAAAAGAACTGGCATCTTGCGCGCACATATTGATTGCCTTACTTTAATTACGCCATAAACCTTTGCTCTTTTTTGAATGTTCAGCTGCATTCGTATAAGTACTTATCTGTCTGTGCAAATACCGAGTTAAAAATATGTTTTATTACATCCGTCGCCTTCTAATTCGTTTTAAGTACACTTGTGCCCAAGTATGTTCATTCAGAAAGTGCCTTGTATTTGCAATAATATTTGTAATAATATATTTTGTCCACATTATGAAAAGTCAGCGATTACGTATTCTTTTTTTTTTTTAATGTTAATAATGTAAGAAAAAATTAAAGCATGTGTTAATTAAAATTATAAACAAAGAGCTACTTAAATTAAATATATGTCAGACATTTCTCTTTTTGTCAATCATTCTGATATTGAACACTGCATTTACATATCACAGAAATTGCGGTACATGTGCGCACATGTGTATACATATATTAAGTAAAAATATAATAATATATATAATTTTTCTTCAAAGCACTTTTTCTCCATAGAAAATCAGAAACAAAAATATAGTTATAATTGTTAAATTTTGTGCTATTTGTTTTATCCAGAGAACTAATTTGATGTGGCCTTTTAATGTGGACAAAATACGGATTTAACTTATTCTCGATAATTTTGTGCATGCACACTTATATATAGATATATTAGAGCTTTGTATTTTATCGTGTGTTTTTTCACACTTTTTTTTACGTACGCGACTCCTCTTTGCTCTGTTGTAGTTGGTTCTTGCAAATACGGTAAAAAGTCGTTAATAAACTGCGAGTCCATTGACCTTCGTCGTATTTGACGAAGGCTACACTTGAAAAATATCATCGGAAGCCCGCGGCGCAACGCTTATGTCAAAGATCGACGTTGTTGGCGTCGCTATAGGCGCAGTCTCGCCTATTCGGGTTGTCGTCGCGTTGGAAGTGGTTGTTGCCGTGGTCACCGTCGTCGTCATCGACAACGATGTCGAGGTCGTTATTGGGATTGTATTTGATATTTCAGATGTCGTCGGCACCTGCTGCAAATAATTTTTACTTGACAAATAGCATTTTAAAGATGATAGAATCAAGTACACACCCCATTCACAATTTTAAAAAGTTAACATTGAATTATCACTAACAATGACAGATGATGATAGATGTTGACAGACATCTCAACCGAGATAAGTTAATTTACCTCGTTGTAAAAAACTTCTTTCCCCTCTTCGACTGAAGGCAGCAACTCGTCTGTAGAATGAGGTGTTCTAGGACTAGGCGTTGGTGCCACCTGTTGTTGCTCTCGCTGCTTTGCTAGTCGAAGTTCCTGAAGTGCTTGGCGTTGCTCTTTTTCGTTTCTTTCCTTCTCGAGTCGACGTGCACTATAACTACGGGACGAAGACGTCGAACTATGGACCGACGCTAAACTAGGACGGCGGGAACCTGACAAAGAAGAGAGTTGTTTCATAGAAACATATTCTTTGTAAAAGTGCTGAGGTCTACGCTAGAAAAATTATATGATTAACAAGAAGAAGAGAATCTATTGTAGTATGTACGTAAATTCTAAGGTTTTTCAAGACAGAGTTTTTTAAAGGTTGTGAATTTCTAAGTGCGAGATCATAATATATATTCTTGCGGTACCTTTATCGGCGCGAGAAATGTTCGATGAAGCGGTGGAAGAAGCTTACGAAGAAATGTGCTATAAATTGAGTAAATAGGAACGTGAATGAACATACGAGAAAGAGAGTAAAAATAGCAAAGAATTTTTATCGTTATATAGAAAGTAAAAATAAAGATAAAAAGATCAATTATTACATATTTGTTTTTTTTTTTTCATAATATTCTTCGGAAAAAACTCTGTATATCATAGAAACATGCTGAAGTTGATATAAAATACTTTAAATGTTGTCATAAAAAACGTTTCAGGTACGATAACGTGTACTTTGTAATAAAATTCTATATGTATATAACATTAGCAAAAAATGACTTTTGTATAATAGAAAAATGCATGAACAATTATTTTTAAACAGATAGCAGAAATGTCTAATTATTAAAAAATTATTAGATATGCAAATAATTGAAAAATTTTAGTAATTATATAAAAAGTTACATATTATGTAAGGGCATTAAACTTTTTACAAATTATCAATGTTAGAAAGCATTAAAGTAAAAAACAAAGTTTTATCACATACTGTAACCTTTACAGACCGGAGCGTCAATATATTACAGCAGCAATTTATTAATTATAAGTACAATTTTTATTATGTATTATTATTACCTTATGTAGTATTATTATCCATCTTTTCCATACAAATTAATAAAAATAATACTTTGTCAATAAGTCTATTATTATTTATTACAAAACTTAATAGAGTAAGTCTTTGAGAACGTAGTTATATAAACAACTTAAAAATAAAAAATATAAATACTTTACATATTTATTTTATACTGAGTTTCAATATGTAGACTTTGAAGTTGATGCAAATAATAACAATAGTTTATTTATTTTATACTTTGACTATTTTACATGATTATGTTATATAATTTTGCATAATAGAATTTATTATATAAAAAAATGCACGTAATAAAAATTGAAAACTAATTAAAAACCGTAAAAGTGGCCTAAAAATTTATCCGTTCTGTAAAGGTTAATATTGAGCCTGCAATTATGTAACCTGCTCGTATTGGCAAGTTTAGTAGTTGGAATGCATATTTTCAGGCGCATTTTATGTTACATGTATATACATTTCTGAAAAGCAAGATTGACATAAAAAATATATAAACCAGCACAAAGCAAGCTCTACTCTCTAAAAGATATTATATACGTTAATTATTTTGTCATTTGTGGAGATGTTCGTGTATATTTGTGTGTGTGTGTGTGTGTATGTGTGCAGCGAGCTAGCTAGTGCGTAAAGATTTCGTGTTTCTCTACGTCTTACCAGAAAACATTCGTTTGTAAACGAGCAACGAAATCGGCCGCTGCCATCTTGCTATCTCGTAACACACTTGTGCTACGTTTTTTTTTTTTACTTTTGCAATTTCACGTTTCTTTCACATATGCAGATCTAGCGTCTACATAGAGAGTTGTTTAATATACAGTATTACAACTACTCATTCATTAACTGTATCTCAGGAAACAAGAAAGTTTCTTGATAGTAGAGGAAAAGAACGTCATAACGCGCGTCATAAATTGCACTAATCATATGCATGTAAAACTGATAGACATGGAAATCATAAAAATATGACGCGTGAGCAGAAAGTAACAATTGTGTTACGATAATGAACTATGACAAACGACTGGCTCTTCTTGTCAGAAATGTTAAAATAAACGTTTTATAGAGAATTAATATATAGTTATTCTAAAATGACAATTAAATATGTCCAGCGAGTAAAACGCGTTAGGACGCGGAGAAATGATCAAGAGCCAAAATTTCAAGTAAAATGGCTAACGGATATCTAAAACAACTATATATCGATAACAGCCAGTTACCACGACCATGTAACAGCAACAGCTTGACAACAACGTGTGACCAGCACAAGAAGCAAATTGCGGTGACGAACATAGAGGTAATGTAACAGACAAATGTTTATGAAGAAGTATGAAGACAGAGCTATAGAGAGAAAAACAGATAATTACACATAGCCACGACGGGGACACATGAATCTGTCAAGACAACAAATTTGCGTGAATGAACACAGCGACAATTATACCCGACGTTTCTCAACGGAGTTAGGCGTATCCTCTCTGAGTATCCTCGTTTCACACATCTGTGTATTTAAAACGGTGAAATGGCAAACCGAACGCGACATTCGGTGTATATCGATAAGGTATTGTTAAAGCAAGTTAGGAAACGGAGCGAAAAAAGGGAATAAAGGGTAGGCTAGGGTTGTAATGTATAACGGAGAAACGTGGGACACACTCAGAGAGCGATAGAGACAGAAAGAGATCGTTGATCGTCTACCGAGGCCGTCGGACGATCCTTCGGCTACGTCACTAAGGGTACGTCGGTGCTTGTTGCCGCCTTTGGTTGCCTGCAGGTGACACGATATAAGCAAGATGGCTGCGGCCCGTGCCGCACCTGCTCTGGACGCCGGTACGAGGGGTCCTCGGCTGCCGCCGCTGCTTGGCCTCCTAGTGAACGCGCAGCTAAGAGGCCCGGCACTGCTGCTTCGCTGGCTCGATCGCGAGGACGGACGTCCGTGTAGCGTCAATGGTATGCCTGTGGAAATATGTATTCAGTAAGTTACTATTTCCGCAAGTGATTTTATGGAAATGTATGTTACATATATATCTGTCTACGTCGTAAATCGCACTCAACTCGGCTTTCAAACTTTTCGCACTCGTAAACATGATGGATGCGTCGTTTGACCTTTTGCATGTGATATCCCGCAAACCGTCTATCTAACAATGTTTAAACGAGATATTTATGATATTGCTAATTTGATATGATATGCAAAATAAACTGATATGATTTGGCTTTAACATCAAATGTAAGAAGAAACGTATATACTTAATATTTTTTCTTTTTCTTCGTCGCATTTATTATCACTTGTTTTTAAATGATTTTCTTTAATTAATATAAAATGTTTTAAAACTTACTTTTGTCAAATAACTCCGTTTGTGAAACTAGGATAAAGTTTTGATTCTTGATTTTTCTTTCTCGAATTAGTTTCATAAAAAATTATATTTAATCTTATGTGTTTGTTAAGTTCTTCCCAATTAATTTAAAAACTATATAATTTTACTACATTCGGTTTTTTTAAAATACAGTTTGATGTGTGACGTCATAAGTGAGACGAAGTAAGACAAGAATAGATGCACTTCTTCGAAATATACACCTTATCGATATATAGATATATCCTCTTATTGATTTCAAAGAAGCGAAAGTAGGTTTTCCACGAAAAGGAAGAATCATTGTTGTAAATAAGAACATGCAGGCTTACATGCATAGATACAATACAGTGTGTAATGAGATTTAAGAATATTGTAAAACCTAAAGTAGAACTTACTCGAGACTTTTATTAATGAATAATAAGTGTGTTACAAGTATAATATAAAGTAAAATGTCAATTATATATAAAGCACTTTTTATAAAAAAGATTTATTTCTCAAAATAGATATAAAAAAAGAGTCGAGCAGTACCGGCGTTCACATATCAATCACACCACATAACTACTACAATTTCCAATTTTTTTTATTGAAAAAAGAGAATTAGTACTATTTTTTTGTTGCACGCACACATCCAATTCTAGCGGAAAAACATTCGATTACATAAGATAACAAAATCACTGCTTCACTGTGTCGTTATAACGAAGAAAGAATTCACGTAAGAAGATTTTTTGAACACTTTTGACAATTTATTTGACTCATGAGAAGTTTCCGTTTGCAGAATCTCGCAATTAATTGGTCTTTATTTACCCGTATCACTCGAAAACAGCATGGATGGCGCATGATTGGCGTTGGCGTAATGCCGCGGCCTTGAATACCTCGCCCGGCTGAATAGTTTGAGCACGAAGCATATCATCGCCGTGAAGATGGCTATCCCCGATGCTATGCAGACTAGGGTCGGAAGGTCCGTACTTATCAGCACCAGATCTATCAAGAGAGATTACGACCTATTAAAGAGGACGCGGATCGTCGCGGATCAATATCAGTATACATTTATTCAAGATTCCGTTTAACAGGGAGAAATTTATTTTAATGTTTGCTTTGATTAATTAAAACGTGTTGGATGTTAAAACAGATGCTTGATAATTTATATGTTAACATTATGAAGGAATCTTTGCTTAAAATCTGACTCAGTATAGTCGAGAATTATATAACGGTTTTTGAAGAAAGACATTTTGGGAATATAAAAGACATACCCTCCGCGCAGAAAACTTTTTTGTTAGGCCTAGATAGGGCAACTTTGTGATATCCCTCCTCGCAATCGCATATTGCATTGTGTTGAATCTGAGTACACGTCGAATGCTGATCCGCAAAAGTGCACGTTGCACGATAGAAGCACTGCTCTCCGAGTCTTTTGGCTAGAAGTAAGAATCGATTACTTGAAACGACTGACTTACTACCAAGAAACGTATCTTTTATTCAATAACGAATTCATTAAAGTTCTATCCAGGTAAATCTAATAAATTCAATCTCTTTTTTAACTTTCTTTTTCTCTCTCTCTCTCTCTCTCTCTCTCACTTACTCAGAACTTCGCTCTTCAAATCCTGAAAATTTCATCGTTATAAAATTAAATAATATAGCTTTTTATTTATATTTTTATCAATAATATACCATTAGATAAAGTATATCGATTAAGTGCTTGATGTTATTTTTTAAACATATAGTTTGAAATTATTGATTATGAGTGACGTTTTTCTTCCGAGCGATACGTTTACGTTTTCGCGCTTTGCATTGAATGCGTAAAAGCAATAAATTGCACGGTCTCTTCACATTGCACCGGACTTCATTCAGGCCATTAGGAGAGCGCGAACATTTATTTTCACCGACCGTTACCATGGAAGTTATGATATCGGAACGACCTACTTGTTAGGTGCGAGGGTTACTAGTCGTTTAGCTTTTACGTACGTTTGGCACATCCCTTGCTAGCCCCGAGACGAACGGGGTAGAACTTTTCGCATTCACAGAGGCCAGTGATTGAATCACAGAACACGTGCTGTAGTTCGGGATTGCACTCGACGTCACAAGGCGAACCAAGGTACTTTCCTTTTTCTGCAAAAGATCCATATAAATATTAAAAACTTTGCTTTGAGCGTAATAAGTGCTATGTATAATTCTCATTAGAGAATATAGAAAGTATTTTTAAATTACTAAGTGTGTCTAATCAATTTCGCACTTCCATGTACAGTTATAATTTCCAGATAAGAGATATTCTTTATACAAGTTATTTATATTTAAATATGTAACTAAACTGCAAATGTATTCAATTATCTAATAATTAATTATTAATAATGAATTAATGATACTATCTTTGTACAATAACATTTATATTTCCATTAAGGTATAATTTACATGTAGAAATTACCGAGAAGCTTTAATAATATATATATGTATGTGTGTGTTATTTCAAAAACTAAATATTTACAAATGTACATATACAACTATGTATATAATATATATGCAAATATATTGTGTATGAAATATCTAATATTGCATCAGAGACTTGCTAATGTAGAAGTTAAAATAATTGGCGATAAATCTGACTATGTGGGTAGCTTTTATTAAACATGATGGCGCTATATTTATAACTTTCTAAATTTATATATATGTTTATACATGCTTTTTACATATTTTCTTTTGAAACAATTTGTAAATTCTAAATTTATAATTCTCAGTTACAGAATTTAAATACAGTCAAGTGGCGGAGTGCCAACTTTGCTGCCGTGCGGTTTAACACCAGACTGTATTGTAACTGTGTATATTATACTATATTCTCTACTCGTTTCATTAGTAGGCCAAGCGATAATTGTTAACTCCCTTGGCACGCTTTCAAACAGCAATATATGACAATGCAGCTCTAATATGCGAATAATTAGAAATTTTCTTCATAAATATTTTCAAAAAACAGATAGATAAAATTTTGATTCAAATAAGTGAATTTCCTCATTGTTGTTCTATGATCGATTTTTATTACAATTAAACCAATCAAAAAAAGAATTAAAAAAATCATTACTTGTTTAAAATCAAGGTTCACAAAGTGGATCACAACATGTCGTTCCACATGTTTAAATAATTTTTTGCATGCGTATCTGTACATTTTGTATAATAATATTATATAATATTTCAAATAAAATATTAATTTTTCTATATTTGTATGTGTCAATTGCTTGCGATATTTTTCTTCATGAATGTGTTTACCGTATTAAGTTACTCATTTAATGATACCACAGTCGCGCATAGACGATAAACGTTCCGCGTCATTTAATAGCGCCATATACGCATATGCAAATGCGATTTCAATATTACAGAACTCATTGTTTCACGGATAATAGCGTCGGCGCGACATAGTTTATGTCGATTCCTGATGAGCATATATTCCTTGAGAGTTTTGCGTTTTGTTGCTTGAAAAAAAAAAAACGTACATCTCAACTCAGATTTCTTCACGAGACATATTTAATTTCATACTGATTTGAGTTCGTTGCACGTATGCGTTACTGCTAGTTTGCGTGCACTTTATCATACCTCTATCGAGCAAAAATTTAGATTAGCGTGATTTACAGAGAGTACAACACAACTTTTTTTTAGCACTTGATGGATTAGTGCGTATTAATAACAAATATGTCGTTAAAAAATTATATTTTAATTAATAAAAGCATTTTGGTAAAAGGTTTCAAAAATTGTTAAATATGAAAACCTATAGGATGATAATATATATAAGAAGTTGCTTAAGCTATAAAATCGTTATTATATCTTCTATCGATTGTTTCAAACATATTTGTACATATCAGTTTCATAACTTGGAAATATCAGTTCTAGCTGTTGCTAAAGTTGTGCGTGCTATTAATCATATGAATGCTCTCACTGTGCAAGAAAAAATTTATTTCTTCGAGTGCTACTACACTAGAGATAAATCATATGCAAATGCGTATCGTAAATTCCGTACTAATTATGAAACAAAATAAATTTTGTCTGGAAACACTTTTAAGAGAGTTTTGTATATATATATATTGTTTATATATATACATATTATTTATCGTCTGTACATATATATACCTACCGATAAAATAACATTGTAAATTTTATTTATATTTTTACAAGTAACATTTCTCAATAATGTAATAAGTATAAAGCTATCGTATTCTATTTCTCTTTGTAAACTAATTATAATTTGTATATTAATTTTTTATTAATTCTTAATTAATGATGTTGCGGTTGATTTCTGCTCTTTGTGCTAATCTGTTCCATCCGATTGGTTCTTTCTCGTTGAAAAGATGGACATGAATGGAAGATCAGAAAGTGTGTATGAATGATACACCTATCCTTTTCATTAAGCTTTTATGTAATATTCTCACCCTAAAATTCACTTTTAAAAAAGAACGTGCACAGTTGCCACTTTTTACTCACACACGCGGTCCCAGAGAGCGAGACTTGCAGCATCCATTAAAATCAATACCGGACGACATGCTTGGCGCGAAAATCAAGACGAACGCGTTCCTTCACGGTTAAATCGACGCGTGCGCTAAAGGCGCTCTTTAGAAATTTTTTCTGGAATATGAGAATACAAATACTTGTAAGAGAATCTAAAAAACACATATTTTGTTTATATATTATTTTACTATAAAACTTAAGTAATAAAAAATTTGCAAAAGCAAGACGAGATTTGTAATTTATATTACTACGTTAAATAGCAATAAAAATTAAAAAAAGAAATCTTTTATATAAAGAAACCTAAACTATACGTACGATATAAAGTAGGTAGTAAAAAAAGCTAAAACCGAAAGTTGAATTTGAATTGTTTTAACAAAATTTAAACTAAATAATAAGTAGCAATTTTTTGAATTTTTGAAACAAAAACTTCTTCTATCCAAACATTCTTTCTTCTTTTAAAGAAAAATATAAAAATTAATAGAAAATATATATTGAAAGATACGTAAAAATTTATATAATCTTGATAATATAGAAAACTTATTTTTAAAAAAAGCTACACTTATTACATATATATTTGTATTACACAATTATATTTTTTTCTATTTCTTTTTATATATAAACTGCACAAATTAATAATTCTATTATATTAAAATAATATTTCGAATACAATAAATTCAAACAGTCATTGTCTCGGAAATGTATTTCGGAACAAGCTGTACTTTGGTGGATGAACATTCTCGACGAAAGTGTTTGCACATTGTGGAGCAGGCGCGAGCATGAACCTTGAGATATATCGTCTTCGATCGTTGTTGTGAAAATGGAGCATTATAGCATCTAAATCGAACGCTCTTTGATTGCACGTTAAGTACAGTATTAATAAGCTTTGTGTAAGACTACTTGTATATCTTGTGTGTATCTCTTGTTATTTTACTTGTATATTTCAGATGTGTTTTTAACTTTGATAAGAATTTTATCTTCTTTCTCTTCTTTTTTCTGATATTATTTTATTTGTCTAAATATAATTTTCTTACTAGAAAAGAGAAACTTTTTTTACTATTTGCAAAAAAACACATTATTTTCTCAATTCTTTATAAAACAAATTGCTCAAGTTTTACTGATATTCTTTGTTTTCCTTTGAAGTTCAAAAATCATAATTATTTGATAACTACAACAGATTTAGTTTCAAACAATAGTTTATCAAGTTTTTATTGAATTTTCCATAGTATGTATATACAAAAAGTAGGAAAAAAATTCACTAATCTCTCTCTCTTATATATTTCTACGTTTATCTCAAACTTTTATTTAAACTATATAATTATAATGTAAAAACTATATAATTATAATGTAAAATAAGAAATAAATTAAAATGATGTATTAAAATCAGAGTTTTTATTCTAAACGAATCGTATTACGAAAACGTCGTATTTCGTACAATGAACTTTTTAATTTTATCACTGATAGTGCACTTATGTCGAAAATTGTAAGAAATTTAATAAAACTATCCGTTGGTAATGTTTAATAATTTAAAACGACTCTTTTTACAAGTAACAGTGTGCCATTACAATAGATAGTATTGAGCTTATTTACGTGTTTTTGACTTCTAAGTTTCCCTTTTTTGGAATATCTCTATTATTACTAATAACTTTCTTTTGATCTTAGAAATATTCACACACTATAATTGTAGGAATTCCGGAGAAAAGTTTAATCGACGATTTGATCAAAAACCTTATATGTGAGTTGATTTCTACACACAACATTCTCTCTTTCACTCCACATTTAAGAAGTCACAAATATACACTCGTTTTGAGTGTAATCGCCATCATGTGAACACTCACCCGCAGTGATGTTTCTCTCGAATTCCTCGTCGTCGAAGTCGCCATTGTCGTCGTTGGATATTCGCTCGTAAGTCTCAACGCCGTCGTCGTCAAGGTAGCTGGACCAGCCGTGCAACGCCGCCGCATCATCATCACCTCCTGGCCAATCTCGGGCACGACGTGACACCCGCTGCGGTGTGTCGCTGGTACAGGGCGCGGGTATCAGGAAGACGACGACGAGGCAGGTCAGCAAAAGCCAGCAGCAGCAGGTCAGTCTCAGGGCGGAGGGAAATGCGCTCATCGCCCCCGCGGCGCGAGTCAACCCCCGAAACCGACCACCGACGGCGCATCGACATCCTTCCCCGTCGCCTGCTCCCCCTCCCCCCTCCCTCCCCCCCGGCGCACCCACACGCCTACGATGCCCCAGAGAAGCTTTCTATGTCGCGTTCGTACGTTCCGTATACGTACGTTCGTGTATTTCTGTATTTCGCGTATACGGTTATGGATAAATCGACAGAAATGTGTATATACTTTGGTTCACAGAGTCAAAAACTGCTTCAACGTAGTGCGAGCGCTCGATAGCTCGCGATAGTCTTCGAGACACTCCCGAAATGTCTCGCAATTTCGACACTGTTTTTAAATAAAGGAGATGCGAATCAGGATGCCCGCACGAAACCGTGCCGCCTCGTTCACTGAACGTCGCGGGCAGGTCCTTCTCTTGCAGGGAGAACGACGACGCAGCTGCAGCTGCGCGCCGAGGCCGCTACTCCGACGCGCTACTCCGTCTCGTCCTTCGTCTCGCCTCCCTCGTCGCGTCGACTCCGAGAGCCACGTCGATCGAGACAGAACAGGGTTAGTTACCGTGAGTCTTTCTCCCCGGAGATCAGAGAATGGCGAATGCATGTAATTTTTATCGAATTGAAACTGATCGAGACGAGCTACACCGATTTCTCACCCGTTCGAGAAAGAAAAAAAGAAAGAGGGAAAGAAAGATTGAGGAAAATTGCCAAAATAGCCTGGCCCTTTGTGACTGTGTTGATATGTTTAACACGCGATAGCGTGCTTAATCTATCACAAATATCAAAAGGAAGTTGTTGCCGGTAATTTGTTTTTTTTTCAAAATATATATATAGATCTGTGATAATTTTTCAAAGAAATTATGTGAAACATTTTGTTTCTTGCTGATGAAATACAATGACAAACAGCAATGTTTTTTGTAAATGAGTAGCGTGATAATAAGTACTTAACAATAAAAATCTTTTTTTTTTAATTACTATTTTATTGTATATAACTTGCACAACATACATAGTATAAAATATTTGTTTCAGGTACACTAATAAACTTGCAAGTATCAGTTTCTGTCAAACTTTTATTATTTGAAAATTTCTGTGATGATGCCAAAAGCAAAACAATACATGACCAAAAGTCTTTCAAACTACGTTTCCACTCTGAAACAATTTTTGCATTAAAATTCTCTTTCATTAGTTTATTTTAATTAATTTATAGTATAGTAAATTTTCTATTACAAAGTGTTTGTGTTCTGTTCAAGCAGTTTTTGCATCGATGTACTGTGATCAGCAATCTGTTCATCACCTATAACAATAATGTATTACTAATGTGTATTATTTATTTTATTAATTGATCATTCATTGTGTGTCATTGTGTTTAAAATCAAGAGACAATATATAAAATAAAAAGACGAGGGATATATTATAAACATAATATAATACACGATATATATAACTTAATTGATAATATCTACCATCTATGATACTATAAAAATCGATAACAATACCCATTTCTCTATTTCGACGTTTTTGTAATAGTATATATGTTGTTATTGCTGTACCAAGTAGAAGTAATATTCCTACACCTGCGATTCCAATTAATTTGATAATTTTCTTTTGCTCCATATATTGACTTAATGCAAGACATTCTAAATAATATCAAAACTAATGTAAAATTTATATATGTACGTAGTTTATTGTAAATAATGTAAAAACACTTAATAAAATTTTTTTACTTAGCGAGAAAAGATATTGTTATAAAAAAGTGTTTTACAAACCTGCATTTATTAAACAACCAATTTGTGTGTCATCTTCTGTGTCATTGGTATACATTTTAAAACACAGTGTCTCGTTGTTTATTTTATCACTGCATTGAGAACATGTTAGGCTATTCACAAATACTTGGTCGATCGTGGCATTGCGTTCCTCGACGATATTTAATCTGCAAAAAAATATAAACGTGAAAATGATTCGCAGACTATTCATATATTAACGATACTCATTTTCAAATGTCATCAATCTTTCCTGTGCATATATTTAACATTTTTATTTTTCTTGTTTATTTATTTACTTGTGAGATTCTACGTACTCTCACTTACATAGTATTGCATTGTGCATTCTAATATTTAAATATGTGATTACAGTGCTTTGTAATCATTGTTACACATCGTTTTGACTTGTATACACAATTACAGTAAAAATATGAAATATAGAAAATATTTTATATTGAATCTATATGTTGTACTTACTGATCAGTACGATTTTCTACGTTGTTTAAAATCGAGATGCACATGGTTAATTGATCGCAACGCAAACCGCTCCATCCGTAATCACATTCGCAAACTCTACGTTCGTCGATGCATTTACCGTGAGTACCGCAACCATCTCGACACGCGTGCATGCAAGTGCCTTCGATCTCTACGAAACCGGCGTGACACCGACATTCTCCCGGTGCTACGCATTCGCCGTTATCGCAGTTCTCGCAATGCGGTATACATTTGCTTCCATTGCTCTGTCTGTCTTTATATTCAGATATCTCGATGTCAGATACTTCGATGTCAATTATCGCGTCTTCAAGAACAAACCCATCGTCGCATTCGCAGATATCGGGTGCGACGCACGTGCCGTTGTTGCACATCGAACAGACGGGCTCGCATCTGCCCGTTTCTGCATTCTGATAACCGTCGAAGCATGTACAAAGATCCGGCGCTGCGCATGTGCCGTTGCCGCAGTTGACATTACAAATCGGTGAGCACATGAACGGAACATCCTTGTTGTCGTAGTAAACCATACGATATCCGTTTTCGCAAACACATCGATCAGGCTCTTCACAAATTCCATGCGTTTCACAGGCCGGGTGACAGATAGGTTCGCACTCATTCATGGAGTGCGTCGATTGATTGTAACCCGGATTGCAGTCGCACACATTAGGCCGTATGCAAATACCATTTTTGCAACTAGGATTACAAATGGGTTCGCAAAGATTTGTATGATTGCCTTCGGTAGGTCGATAGTTAGCGTTGCAGGTGCATTTGTTCGGTGCGCTACAGTATCCGTTGATGCAATCGCTTTCGCAAAAAGGTTCGCATATGTTTGAAGAAATGTTCTTCGAAGGACGATAGCCCTCGTTGCACGTGCAGTTTTCAGGCGAACTGCAGAAGCCGTTAACACAACTCTGGCTACATGTAGGTTCGCAGATATTGGCATTATTGTCTGACGGATGATATCCGTAATAACAATTGCACGTGTTGGGAGCGCTACAGAATCCATTAATGCATTCTGCGTCGCACACAGGTTTGCATATCGAGTTATCCGGAAGTGCATACCGAGCAAAATATTGTGTATCCTGAAACTATATTTTCCGAATAATAAGTGTGAAAAAGTAATGTTTTCTAAAGAATATTGTATTATTAAAATAATGCGAAGAAAAATATACGCAAATTTGGGAACAAAACTTGATCTTGTAATCTAAAAGCTTAAACTTTGAATTTACTAACAATGTCTTTAGTTTGCGTTTTATCAGCCAGACGATATCCCTCAAAGCAAGTGCAAACATTCGGCGCGGTACACACGCCAAATGGTTCGCACGGAATCTCACAGTGAGGCTTGCAAATATGCTTCTCCAACTCGTTCTCGCTCGATCGGAATCCCTTGTTGCATGTGCATACATCCGGTGAGGTACATTTGCCATTGAGACAAACTTTTTCGCAGATCGGTACGCAATTGTACTTCGAGCCCTCAGGTAGACCGTAGCCAGTGAAGCAACTGCAGCTTTCCGGAGCTATGCAGGTACCCATGACACAAGTTTCGCTGCAAATTGGTTCACATACACTCGAACTTTTTAAAGTGTAGCCATGATCGCAAGTGCATACATTGGGCGCCGTGCACGTGCCGAAGATGCAACCGTGTTCGCACTCGGGTACGCATGCAAACGCATCGTATGGATCAGGTTTGTATCCACGATCGCAGGTGCAAATATTAGGTGCGGTGCATTTTCCGTTGATACATTTTTTCTCGCAAACAGGTATACAGATAGGATCAAGTTCCTAGGGACAAACGAGAAGGTTATTATTTTAATTATACTGTTGCCGTAATGTTTTTTTTTCCATAATCGTATCTTTTGCTATCAACTTTTTGTAACTGAGACAAAAATTAATTTTGCGTTACATTCGATTAACGTAATCTTTTAATTTTTATCAATATCTCTATTATAGTCGTGACATTAAATAAAATTCATATGTAAAAGACTCAATAAAAAAAAACGAATGAATAGAATATTGTTTAACTCGGGTTATTCTTTGTTCTTATAATTACCAGTTTTGAATCAGCACCTGTGTGAACATATCCATCTAAACAATCGCAATAATCTGGTTTCGAACAATATGATCCTTCGAGACATGGTAAAGTACAGACGGGCTCGCAAGTGTGAGTAATGGCGTTCATTGAATATCCGTGGTTGCACGTGCAAACTTCAGGTGCTGTACATCTGCCGTAAACGCAAGTATAAGTGCACACAGGAACACAGAGAGAATCAGATTCTTTTGGATTGTATCCAAAGAAACCTTGAACTTTTGGATTACTATATCCTTTGTCGCAAATGCATTCGTAGGGTCTGATGCAACTACCATGTTTGCAAGTGCTTGGACAGTATGGTTCACACCGTATATGATTACCGATATGAATTTTCGTCGAGTATCCCGTACAGCATTCGAGATTATTGCGATATTGCGTGGTGTACTAAGAATAGAAACAGTGTTTTTCATATTAGTTAAAAATAGAATTATGCTATACTTTCATTAGTTTTGGAATTTTACAAAAACTTTTTTTATAAAAAAATTCACACTTCAATATTTTTCTTATAGAAGAAAAATTGTTTTATACGTTATATATTGTTTTATTATATTTCAAGAACTTATATTGTCATGTACATTAAGCATATTTATTTATTACATCTGTGCGTCTGTTTCAAAACACTTATAATATTTATATTATTTTTTTATCGCACATGTTGTGCGAGATGCAAAAATTTCACGCTGAAATATTACCTCGATTCTGTAATTCCACCGAATTTTTGTTTTCCAAAAAATACCAAGTATTCTTTGTTTATATGTTTCCTGATACGGAACTCTTCGAGACACTAGATAACTGCAAGCAACGCGTGATTGTACATCCATGTTATTATTTTAATTTTTATATTACATCAAAACAATGGCGTAACTAATGAGCATTATTTTATCTTGATTCACGGAAACATAACAAAATTTTACCTGATTAGTTTAGTACATTTGCCTTCTGTAAATCTATCTTCCATTACTTCTGAAAATAAAAGCGATACTGCAATATTTAAAAAAGAAAGAACAAATAAAATATATGAAAATTTCATCGCTAAGTATATAAAACTATGTTCTCTCAAACAATTAACGAAAACGTATTAATGCGTGTAATGTATATCGCGTCGCACATTGGACTGATGAGGCGTTTTCCTCTTTACTGTCATATAGTCCATTATCAAGATTCACAGGATGTTGTTAAGCTGTTGTCAAGCAGTAACAATTAAATTATGAGTAAGAGTGTTTTACTTTTATAATGATAAATATTTTATTTTAGAGAAAATATTTATTATTTACATAATATATTTATTTAATAAAAATTAATTAAAGTTTTACATTCTTTGGTATCAAAGTTATTAAGTAATTTTCTATACACATAAAAAATATCATAAATATTAAATTTAAATTGATTTACAAGGATGTTCTGATTTGTTTTCTGCTTTAAATTTTGTAAAAATTACATACAGAGTCTATATGGTGCATACAATACCTCTCTCTCTCTCTCTCTGTGTTGTGTGTATATAGTGTTCATATATAATATTGACAGTGCAATAGTTATGAAATACTTTGCACATATCGTTATAAACGTGTATCACAGTTGCACTGTTGAGACTGCATAATTGTTTTATGGCGTAAACGAATTGATTTTGCATGTTTAACAGTGCATAAATGGAATGTTCGCATTTTCTTGAGCAAAACTCAGTTGAATTGACGTACTAGGCCAAGGATGCAATTCTCGTTGACAATTTATTATCAATGTTGTTTGCGACTCAACCAGTTTATTTATCCAAAGCAATTTCAATATTGCAAAATATTACTAATAAGGAAACTATAATTATATGCGAATATGCAACACATGCGATTGTTTTTGTTTTATAATTTATTATCAAATTTGTGTAGATACATATATTCTTCAGTGAGCGAAACAATCATTTATTATTTATCAAATCATTTATCTGAAACCAGTTATCTTTTTCTACACTAATTTAAACATCATCGATGTGTTATTATCAGGATGTTTATTCTTGCGGAACACATCTTTGCCGACCCTTGACGCCGGATTCCTTACGGTATCCCGGATTGCATATGCAAAAGTTTGGCAAGGTGCACACACCGTTTGGACACCCGCCTACGCACACTGGCACGCATCTGGAACGCGTGACGTCTCGTTCATCGTGCGTGTATCCGCGATTGCAGGTGCACAGATTCGGGCCGGTACACTGGCCGTTTAGACATGGATGCTGACATAAATTGGGATCCGTATTGTCTCCTCCCGGTAATTGCGGAACACATCTACCGGTATCAGGATCGTTACGAAATCCTGGATCGCACATGCATCGGTTTGGTGCAACGCATCGTCCGTTTGTGCCGCAACCGTATCTACATTGCAAGGTCGAGTTGGAGGACGGCGAAGGGATGCATCTGCCGGTGTCGGAATCGATGGTGAATCCCGGCTGGCAGGCGCAGAGATTGTGGCCGACGCAGATGCTGTTCGGACCGCAGCCGTATCTACAATCATCGACCTGCGTCGGCACGGTAGAAGTGGGTGCAGGTACGCATCTGCCAGTGTCGGGATCGAGCTTGTATCCGTATCCGCACTGCGACGAGCCTGAAGTAGATGGGACGCATCTGCCGCTATAACGATCTCGCGTATACCCGGGTCTACAGCCGCAGACACCGGGTGCGACGCATTCGCCTCCGTCGCAACCGCCCGGACAATCTGGCACGCAGTTGCCGGTGTGATCGCGCGTAAAACCGGGACCGCATCTGCAAACGTTCGGCGCGATGCACTCGCCGCCGTTGCAGTTTTGCGAGCACACCGGATTACATTTGCCGCTGTGCGGGTCACGATTGTAACCGGGTTTGCAGTGACAAACTCCGGGGGAAACGCAATCGCCACCGTTGCAACCGTCAGGACAGTGAGGAACGCAAGACTCGCGGTCACCAGCAGGATTGGTGTATCTTGAAAAAACAATATAACATAAAATAGTCACGTCTAATATCTACGTTTTATGCGCGCGCGATCTTATTTTTTTATTATTTCATGAAAATTATATATTAAGAAGTTTTTTTTATATAAAAGTTTTTTTCTTGAAACTAAAACAATGAAACATATTCTAAGACTCGTAGTTACATTTATCACGCGTGTTTAACGCCAATCTGCGCGAAAGTTTGCGCAAAAATTAAAATTACGAAACAGCTAATTTATATGCAAGCATGGTGTATAATTAATTCTAACGTAACGTAATATTACAGGTTTAATAAATACACTTCAATACTTTATCAATGATATCGTAAGCATCACGCTTTAAGAACACGTTGCAAATGTACATTGATTATGTCGGTTTAATTATTACGCGGAATGTCGCTGATGCGAAAAATATTGCGAAGTTATGTCGCGATGTGATATTCGAAAGTAGGATAGACGTTAATTACCCCTCGTTACAGGTGCATACACCTGGCGCGCTGCATACGCCATGTGAGCAACCGCCCTCGCAAGCGGCTACACACTCCTTGTGTTCGTTCTGGACGAATCCTGGTCTGCATCTGCAGATACGTGGTGCCACGCATTCGCCGTTTCTGCATCCGTCGGGACAGATCGGTCGGCACTGGCCGTTGACTTCGTCGTAGCCCAATTTGCACACGCACACCTCGGGAGAGAAACAGTAGGCGTTCTCCTGACACTGATAATTGCAGACGGGCATACAAACGCCTTCCTCGGGACGCCATCCTGGCTCGCAGCTGCAGACGTTTGGTCCTGTACAGCGGCCGCCGAAACAGCCGCGATCACAATGCGGTTCGCACAGACCGCTCGTCGTGTTACGCCCGTAGCCGTCGCAACAGTCCAAGATGGTGATCCAACCATTGTTATTCTGACAAAACAAAATGTATCTATACTTGTATTCACACACAAAGAGAACTATTCAAGTAACACGAGTTCTTTGAATTTTAATTTGTTTTACTGTTTGAAATTAAAATTTGACGCTTTTTGTTACAATGTTATACGAAACGTGCTCGAAAGAGAGATCTGATATATTTACAGAATGACTGCCTCCGGGTGGTTGAGGAATGGTATTGTAAGGCGATCCACTGGAATTCAGAGCCAAGACATGATTGTATCTAAAATAAACACAGATGTTTTCTCGCTTACCACGGTATTATATTTTTAATTTAATGCTTAACGAACTTATACAAAATAAGCAAACACGCAAAAACATTGCATTGCATTATAAGATTGCGCTTGTTGTTTTTGCCTCGAATTAAAAACTTGTTTACTTACGGCAATGTTTTATAGCAAAGTCCACTTTGTGAGGAATTAGTAGTGGCGTAATGAGTTCCATTCACGGGACGCGGTCGATGTCCACCCTTCACACCTTGTAGCGCCCAGGTGCTAGCACTCAGGCACGTAAAAACGATCAAGCAAATCAACAATCTCTGCATGTTGCACGAACGATCGCGAATTTCCTACTGGGCGCTTATTTTCGGTCAGAGAATGGAAATCGCGCGGCGATAAGAATATCGCAGGGGTCAAACAGCAGGCTTCATCTTCTCGTGATTAAACTACGCAACACTCGTTCACGGAAACGGTTATCGGTTATGCGTATCGATATGTCAAAGAGTCTTAATGAGGCTAAAGCGTACATGCGCGCCAGTTTAATTCCACTTTTACTCTTATCTAATTACTGATTATGTTATTGCTATTAACTGGGCCATAATTGCTACTCATTAGACACAGATTTAGTCGAGTGAATAGATTATTGATCGCATATGCATAAAAGTAGAAGCGGATAAGATAATGCAACGAAGTTAAATCTCAATTTAAAAGCTTTTTTTTTAATAGGAAATATACATATGTTATGCAAGATTTGTCTTGATTTTTTTCAAACACGAAAACTAATAGAAAATAATATTTTTTGAAGGTAAGCTTTATATAATATATGTATAAATTAGATAAAATACGTACGTATAAACAAAACTATTACTATACGTAAGAGAAAGCTATTAATTAAAATGTTTTTATTATTTGCTTTATCTGAATGAGGTTATCCAAAAAGAAAGAAAAAGAGAGAAAAGGTTACTGTAATTAAAAATATACACACAATATAAGAAATTAAAAACTCTTTGAGTTTTTAAAATAGTAATTTCAGAACACATGCGTGAATTGTTGAGAGATCGGTATTATAAAATTATAATTAAAATTTTACGAAGATCATATGTATATATATCGTGTTTTAATATTGTATATATGTATGTACGCGTGTTTACCGCGAATTGTATATGTAACATCCTCCTGTTTTTTTTCTTTATTTAATCTGTGCTATCTTTCTCGGGAACGAATGCAAAGAGCGATAATGAGACGGCGCGTGAATATGTTAAATGCGATAAATGTACACAGCATTTATTTACTTAGCTACGATAAGTTAAAGCTGACTACAACTTTCCTTGAACCGGATCGCATGTACTCATTGCACAAAATATATTTCTCTTTATATTTAATTGAACAAATACGCACAAGATTGAGATTGTATGACGTAAGGATGGAAAGTTTTCTCCTTTTCTGTGATTATATATCATTGGGGACGTATGTGTAAAATGTCTTTATTTGTTGTCTGAGATTACAACGTAGTTTGATATTAATTATCTCTCTTTTTTAATGATACTTGGGTTACATAAACAAATTGTAGTTCATGAAATCACATTAACATTTTTGTTTCTCACATAGAATAATGTGAATGTAACATCGTTATGTTTGGTTTTACAGTTAACTTGATTTTTAAATTATTATATAATAGATAACTTATACAGAGTTTCTCACACACATATACAGTAATTTATATCAACATATTCTCTATATATATTTTATGCATTTTAAATAGAGAGAAGTTACTTCTTTGGTTTAATGTTTATTGTTTCACTTACACACATATATACTCCCTCACGCACACACACAAACAATACATGAAAATAATTAAAGTTAAGTGTACTTTCTCTTTCATAAAGAATTTGTGTAATTGAGTAAATCATTACCTACTTCATATTATTTTTGACATACGTATGTGTTTAAAAAAACATGGTATTATCTTAAGATAGGCGTGAATAGAACGCTATTTCTTCATAACAAAGGTACTGTCTATTGCAAATTAATTAGAGACATTAAAAACTTCTTTAAAATACAAGATATGTTGTTAGAAAATCTCAATCTTACTATAAAAAAAGATAATGCAAGATTTTCCACAATGACATATGTATATGACTTATATGACAAATGGAAATATGCAAAGTAATTGCTTAAACCGAAATGTTAACTGACAGAAGTGAACAATGAGTTTATACTGCGTAACGCAGTTATACCGTAAGTTATACCGACATTAAACGAAACTGACAAATTTGCCAGACAATTTATTTTCATATCTGTTCGCTCACCAAGCAGGTAGCTACGCGTCGGCGATATAGACGTTTAGTATCATTTGGATAATGACAGTCGGAATGCTGTATTTTTCCTCGCTCGTTACGCGAAACTCTATTATTTTGCGCTTTCCACCTAATTGCGCATTTGCTCACAATCGTAATCAGATGTATTTTTGCTTGACGTCATTCCGTCGAAACTACAATATAGTTGATTCGGAAAGTTTCCACGCTTCACCGGTTAAATTCTGCTAGCGGTCATTGACGGTACTATTAAAGGAGTTGTATATTTTTTATTTTACTCCCAATTACAGTCTCGTTCAACCTTGCTCGTTTAATAGCTTTGTGCAATGGAAACCAGTTTTTGTGCGTTTTTCTCCGGGATTGTGTGACTGACTTTTCATTGATTGTTTGTTTTTACAAGATCATGTGTTTTTTTTCGTCACGTTTTTCCACGCAATATTGTTAACTGCTAGATGTAAATTTAATTATTTATGAAAGTAACAAATATGATAAATATTTTTTTTATCACAAATCTTTGCGATTAGATAATGGAGTGGTTTGCGAGGGTATTTCGTCGTATACGTGTTCCGTATTGTGGTCGAAGTTCGGCTGCAAACGTATCAGAGTTGCTGACGGCCGATCGTAATGGCCATCTAATAGATCTGCAAAAAGAAAAATATTTTATATGTTAAAGAAAAGTAAGATAGATCATTTTTTTTCTATTATTAACCCAGATCTTATCGTTTTTCAACAATCTTTACAATTGTTTTATTATATAAGTATATTTGCGTGCACGACACAATGGAGTGAAACTACTCACCGCGAAGATTGCCGGAAATTCGCAGACCAATCGTAGCGGAGCCATTAGCGTAAGTGTTCAGCGATTCAATACCATCGACCGTCAGTATCGTATCCGATTCTGCGTTGGTGTATATGGGATTCGCGCGAATCGGAGGTGCTAAAATTACAATAAAAAAAAGTGGATAAGTGTACATACATCAAAACTGATCCACGAAAACTGATTAGTGATCATTGTATATATATGTACAATGGACTCGATATCGTTTGATCGCTATTTCGCTGGTTATGGCGGTCATCGAGATTACGGTTACGTTACGTGGTTACAAGACATTGGAGTCAAGGACGCGCAGATTTCACCAACATCCAAAGGAGAGAAGCGAGAAGAAGAGCAGATGCGTCGCGCATCAGGTGAACGTAATCTTTGTTACTCACGTGGCAGACTGGCGCTCATCACTGCGGACATCCTTTTGCCGTTCGCGCCTTCGCATTCTTGACCCTTGGTCTTCTCGTCATCGTAGATGGCAAGATGAACCGTCTCAAGTAGCTTGGATCGCATGTGAAGAAACATAACCACCGCCAGCGAGGTAAGACCGAGAGAGACGATCGTGGCAACGACGATCAGCGTGATATCCAGTGGGATCGGCGCTGGTGTTTGAATGTCGTCTGTCGTGGCAATGAGAACGTCTACTCATCTTTATTCTGACATTTTCAGTTCTGACACGGCAATTTATCAAGATGTCAACATATGAAGTTTTAAAATCTGTCGCGAAATAGTACCTTTACGAACGGTCTTCACGTAATCCAGTTTCGGAACACCAACACCTTCGTTGTTCTGAACGTGTCTGAGAAAGGCGTCCTTGATCATAAACTTATCCCTCTCAACGTCCCTTCTGCGTTCGGGAACAGAGACCGAAACGATTTGAGTGATCATGGGATCCCTTATTCGCATTTCGTTTGTTGTCGCTCTCGGTACCGCGATTGAAGCTGTTGCCGGACTCGTCGTTTCCGGAATATAATTTGTATCGTATCGATTGTCATTGTTATCTGCACACGAAACTAGATGTTATCTACAATCTTTAATTGGACGTACATTATAAATCAATTACTGAGAGAAATAATACTGGCCACATAGCCAAGTGCCATGTACGATTAATATATTTGTTATAAATTAATTATTATATAATTACCAAAAGTAAAAGTAAAAGATAATTTATTTAAGCTTTAATTTTAATATCATATTTTTTGACATATGTCAAAAGCGTCAAAAAGTAACGTCTGTGTTTTCGGTTGCGCAATTTCTTAATCAAATTTATTATTTCACCTTTCGCTTGGTGTTCGGTAACGTCATGCGGCTCAGAAGAAACGTCTGTATATTCCGTGTTACTAATTCCGGGTGTTTGCATACGCTCAGTAGTAGAGCTTAGCAAATAGACGGGCGACGTTTGTTGGACTAAAGAGGCGTCGTCGTCGGTGCATCTTCCGGTTACGGCGTCGCAGTCATTATCCCGGTTTTGACATGTGCATTTGTTTACACAGCCCGATCCCCATCGGCCAATTGCGCAATGCTCTTTGCATCTGCGGAATCAAAGGGTGCGATATGTAACTTTGTTTGATTTAATATATAATCTTTCCATGTATACTATTAATTATTCGATTTGATAATAATGTCGCGTCTATTCAAATTATTCGTCACTTGTGAACTTTGCTTATGACGTTCTTCAATGACTTACTGTGGTCCTTGTAGTCCCGGAGAACAATGACAAGTGCCATTTACGCGATCGCAGTCGTATGTCTCATCGCAGTCGCATACTTCCATACATTGTATACCCCAAAATCCGGGCGGACATTCTGCGTGATACAATTTTTTCTTATTAATATGTATTATATTGACATGAAATTACAGCTGTTTAAAAAAGTTTGGTTTTTACATAATGCAAACTTTCAAGGAAAAACGCGCGTGCAGAATAATTTTCATGTAAATTACGAACAATTTAAAATACTTCCACCTCTCTTCACGATTGTGAACAAAGTTAACAAGTTTGTTGAATTGCGTACCAAATTATATTTGTAAGACAAATAATTATCATGAGCGTTTCTTATAAATGTCGCGATTGTGTTATGTGATGTGACATATGTCGTATCTGATCGACTCCTCGTCGCCCACGACCTTCCCGAGCGGGAAAGTAACCGACTTCGTAACTTCCGGGCTTCCGCAACTTTCGAAGCGATCATCATACTGACGCAACAATTGAGTGCACTCTGCGAGATTTTTGCTTGTTTAATAATAATTTTGCTCGTTTAATGATATATTATTATGAAATAATATCACAGTCGCATAACAATCCCAATACTACTATACTTATAAATAAAATTTTATTAAGATATAATGCAAGAGAAAGGTTATAAGTTTTTACGTAATAAGTACTAAATATTAATAAACATTCAAAAAATTTAAATGCTGTAAAAAAGAACAAAATTAATCAAAATTTTTGCTAGCACGAATAAAAATTTACTTATTGTTTATGATAATGTTTTACAGAAATCGTGAACGTGCCATTTTGCAACAACGTGTAAGTATTTTAACAAGATATATTGTGCAACAATGAAAACTCATACTCGCTGGTAAGATTCATGTGAAAATAGTATTCATTGGAAAGAGTCATTTCATATATGCGTCCTCGCGATTTATAGAAGGTCAGTCTGTTTCATGGAGCGTAAAATTTCTTGTGAAAACGCTGCTATTTCTTCATTTTTTTGTTTTCAATTTATATTTATATTGCCTTTTATGCTGTTTTATTATCGTTGAGTAAAGCATCTATTTTTTTCTGTAACTTGAATATACTACATTCGATCGAGAATTGTTTCGAAACTAATTTTTAATTAATTATTCCGACCTCGAAAGTTTTTTCTGGTGTTAATTTATGTTACACGTATATGTAACAGTTTCATGTATATTCGTTATATATATATTCGTCGTGGTTTACATTTTTTAAATGTCAGGAATTCATTAGCGTCTAATTAGCCTTGAAAATGTTATTCTTTTGATCTTATAAATACCTGTTGCAAATATCTGTAAAATTCACTTTAATGACATTTTTTTATAAGTGTTTTTATAAGTGTTAAAAATAATGTTAAAAAGAAAATTGACTTATTTTTTGTTTAAATAACGTATCTGTCGAGCAATGAAAATGTAATATTCTACATTAATATTATTTTTTTTATAATAAACTATCTCTTATATTAGTTAGATCACAAAACAATAATTAAAAATCTGAATTTACTATTGACTCACCAAGACTGCAATTATCATCGTAATATCCAGGATCACATTGGCACGTATTCGGCGCGACACACACTCCTGCCAGACATTTCTCGCAAATCGGTATACATGTCGCATTCATCTCTGGATCATCGTGAATCTGTAGTTCGTATCCTTCGCAACATTCTTTAACAGTTCTCGATTTCTGTTCTGTCTGAAACACGCAATTTGCAACACAGTATATTTATTACATGCTTACGTTTCACTTAAGAGAATATAAAGAAAGATTTGACTTCGATAAACTTCGATTTGTTAATTCAGAATCTTATAGAATTTAAATAATTTTTAGGAATGACAAATGTAAACAATTTAAAAAAAGGTTTTTTGTATTTTTGCCTTCATTAATTTTTAATTAATTGTAGTTTGTTGAATTACATATATTATTTATTATTGTGCGAACTGTATTATTATTAACTGTATTATTATTTTAATGTTTTTACCGTCGATAATAATTAGAATATTAAATAGGTCAACGTATTTGCGTTAGTAAGGCAAAAATATTTAACCAAATATTACATAAATATGACATAAAATATATACGTATGAGATGTCTCGTTTAGTTCTGATATTTTCTACCTTGACGACGATTTCACCGACGACTCTAGTTTCAAGAAGGAATTCCGAAGATAAGATGATCATTATTTCACTCTCCAAAGCATGAGATTCCGATCATTGGCGAGAGTAAAAGTGAGAACACTCGCGCGCGGAATGCGGTGAGGGAAACGAAAGAGGCACTGCACGACAACTAAAAAAGTTGAAGAACTGACGCACGTCAGTGTGCGCAAGTTCTCTTCTTTTATATTTCCTGCATGTGTACATCTAATGTTTTTTTAGTTGTTATTTTACAAACGAGTTCTTACATAAGTAATGGGGACAACTATTGCGAAACTTGAGAGTATCAAAGACTCGAATGTAATATATAAGTTATACGCTGTTTATAAGATCGTAAAGAGATACGTGCGTAGAAATCAACATCTACGATCATAAAGTAAAAGTCGATATCATCCCTTTTACTTCTCTATGCAAACGTTATTACATTTTGCCGCCGTTCACCGTATCTACGGCTGCGAAGCGATCGTTTTACGCGAATTTCGCCTAAACGCATTTGCGGTAGCTCCGAATAATTGCGTTTCTTCTCTCTTTAATTAATTACAGAGATAGCCCTGTACGCATCTTTAACACATGTTATTATGCAGAATTTGCACGCTCCAATTTTTTCACTCGGACATTCAACGGGCCGTCAACAAAGATAACAACTTTATAGCGTACGTTTAGAAGCACGAAAATAAGATCTCTGATATATAAACCGAATTATATGCAAATTGATTGATATACTTGTCGTCGTGAAATTCGAACGCTTTCTTTCACTTTCACTGTGATACAACGTGAATGTTTCATTCTCATGACATGATATTATAATGTTATATAGACAATTTTAGTCATTTTTTTTATTTTTGAATATTTTTAACAATATTACAACATCCAATTTACATACAGAAAGTTTTTAAGTGGATGACATATAAATTACAAAACTTTACACGAAAAAAAAGAGATTTGCTAAAATGGCAATTAGTTACTATATAGCCAGCAAAAAATTTGCTAAGTCTATTGAGATTTTTGCCAACAAAACGTTTTGTCGTTGAAGCAAAAACTTCAATAGACAACAATTTTTCTTGCTATAATAGCAAAACTTTTTTTTGTCGTGTATGTACAATATCAAATTATTAATTGAAGTTCAACTGTAAAAACAAATTAAACATTTAAGAGATCTGAACACACACTCACACTTAATGTCGTTAATAAAATATCTCCATCAAGTGTTGTTATTTATTGTGTTTTAAGTGTTATTATTATTTATTGTAATTTAATTTTATCTTTCTATCCGCATGTAATTTCAGTTGTAAATTAAGGTAAAGGATGAGACACAACATATTCCGTGTGTGTGTGTGTGTGTTTTCTCATATATCATTTACAACGATAGGTCTTCAGCAAGCTACCAGATGCTTACTGGAAGCTGAGAGCAACAAGAGTTTTTTTGTTCCCGTTAAATGCCGTAACTCGCGTGATTAATAATTCTCAGAGCGAACCTTTCGCTTGCGCATTAAGATCCTCTTTCGCGCGCGAGAGTTATATTAATTACATTGCACCGCGCCGGACCTGTGCGGTGTTTCGTTATGCGCTTTGATCGATTTTATCGACTTCAAAAATCTCGCGATGTCAGATAATGTCACTTTGACGATACGTCTACGTGTGATTCCGCGTTCGATAATAACAAAGTTCAACAATTTAATTTCGATTTACATCGAAACTGTGCATGATTTAAAAGTTTCCACGAGCTAATGTACGCGCGTTATTACTCAAAAGTTGAGTAATTCAGCCGTTTTCTAGCGTAGCGTAGAAAATGCCGAGTGACCTCGACTTGTTCAGCGGCAATTTTCGCTCATTACATGTTGTTCTGCTCTCATTTTTTTCTCAAACACTTTCTGTTTAATTTCAGACGACATTGCAGTGATAAATCTGCAATCAACCGCCATTATGCCAAGAGGTATCTTGCTGCAGTAATATCACATTAATACCTTTCTATTTCGATTGCAAACGAACGCGTTAATTATCAATTTTTCCACAGTTTTTCTCGAAAATTTACGACTTGTTGCTTCACACTTTTTGCAAATTTTTCTGCGCAATTTCCAATGATCGAAATAATTAGCAGCGCATTATTTTCGCGAGTTTAGCTTCATTCTCGGACGTTAATTGCAGTTTGCTCGTGCGAAGTAGATGCTTATTTTTTCTCAATGAAGAGAATTGGAAAAATAATTCGCGCGATTCTTCACGCTGGTGACGTTGTTCTAGCGCTTACGTAATATCTGCTACACTTTTGCGTTACAAGGTTCGCACGTTCATTAACGTCCAGAAACATGTCCGATGCAAAACCACGGCAAACGTTACTTTCGCACCTACACTCGACAGTTGCACTGTCTCTTGAAAGGCCAGTTCCTTACAGTGTACGTACGCGTTTTCACGATGACGGTGTAACACCTGCACTTCGCCGTATGCTAATAAATCGAAACCTTCGATCACTCAGGTGAAATCATAAAGAATGATTCAGTAAGTTGAGATCCGCGAGCTCGATAAATGGATTGGCAATAAAAGTTGGCGATAAAAGCTATTGCGTGTGATGTTCTTGTATCGTAACAACTGTATAAGGGGAGGTGAAAATCAAAAAGTTCCAAGTATAAGAGGTCAATAAGTAATAAATAGCAATAGTAAGCAAATTGATTCTATTAGCATTACTGATCTCGATTAATTAAAGCTAATAGCTGTCGAGATTACAGCAGCGTTTGCTTATTACGCGAGCACGTTATGCAAATAAGTTTTCAAATATCTCTCGAGAGAAAGCGGAAGTAATTAAACAAGTTTAGTTGGTCGGCCCTTTCTTTTCTCTTTCTCTCTCTCTCTGTTTCTTTTTCTAATTCTAATACATAAGTTTATGCTCTTGCAATTTACTTGTAAAGAATTATATTAAATACAAAAAATTAAATTACAAAATTATTCTTGACGTTAGTTTTACAGGTAAAATTTTCATACAATAATAAATAAAAGAAACATTCCCTTCTATATAAAATATTTAATTTATTCGTGATCGCTAATTATATTTAAAAGTTATTAATTGCGTCATATAATAGACCATTATATTAGTATTATTATTTTTGACTTCATGATAGACATTCTAATTTATTTACAAGTTGAGTCTATCAAAACACGTGCAAAATTATGTTATTAAATTTTCTACCAAGATAATTAATTGTTTATCCGCTTTACACAATCAATAAAAGAAGAGAAAAAAATTTGCTAACAACTGGATATGTGATAATTAAGTATATAGTATGACGCACTATCGGTAATGATGAGATTTTCCCTTTTCTCAGAAGTTCCGTGCAGTAAGTTCATTGTCCGCGTTGTAAGTCGCGCGCAAATGTCTCACGTATGTACATACATACACGAATATACGCCTACGTCCCACTTAGCATGTACCCATTTGTATGCGCGTGTTCTCGTACTATAGCGCGGGAATGGATATCGCACGATACACTATTTTCCATTTTAGGCTAATCGTTCTCTTTCGACTGTTGCTGTTATACACAACGGTATCGTATGTCGATTACGTAACGCGCGCTATGAGCGCGAGATCATTTCACTTCCGGCTGAGTCCTCGATTCGCGAACATAAACGTGGCAGTATGCACGAATTTTAAAGCCGAACGAGATTCTGAGACCTCATTAATCTAATTGGCAGAGAGGAGCGATTTGTTCGACTGTCATGGAATCCTGTGAGAAAGCGCGAGTTTCTCCTATGCAACTCGACGGTTACGAATCGAAAAACGTAAGGTTGTAGAAGAAAATTCGACTGTAAACATTATATATTCCTCGCTTCCAATTCATTATGTGATTTATGTAAGTTTTATCATAAAGATATACATCTCTACACATATATTTAAGTATGTCTCAAGGACTCGTGCCATTTACATGGAAATTTTTCAATCTCACTCTAAATTTATTACATTTGCTTCTCCTTGCAAATTTATGTAAAACACATGTATCAATAAATTGCTTTTTCTAAATAATATTCTTCAAAAAAATAGAACATCATCTCTTTTATTTTTCGTTTCTCGAATACTTTGTCAAATAACACGCAATATTTTTGACATGTATTTTGCAATAATAATAAATGCGATATAATCAACATAAATTCTGTCTTTTCTCTGACAGAGAAACAAAATCTAAATTAACAGTTTTAATGTATTCTATGACGTTGTTTCAAAACTCACAAAGTAACTTGTTAGTCCAATGACACGTGATACTTTTTACACATCAATTAAGTTTCTCGGTTGCTTGAGATCCTGTTTACATGACGTACGTCACGTCTCATCGTCGTTAAACGTCACACTCACTTTCGTACGGCGCGTTATCGAGTGCCCGGCGGGAGTGTAAATCAACGCGAGATTTCACATTGACTTTATTACGTCCGCGCCTCGGTAATTTATGCCTTAATTGAAGCGATATATCGCGGTTCGATGTCGATCTCTCATTAAATTGGGAGCGCAGATCTGACCGCGCACACACTCGACGTCTCGCAATCGCTGCGAGATACAATCGCGTAAAACGAAATTTCTCAAATGCTTCGTCTGTCCCGCTATTATATTTATCACGCGATTAAGCACGTATTTGTTGGAAAAAAATATTCGTATTTATTGCACAAGAAGTATATGTGGTTTTTTTTTTGCAGAGAAACTGTCTCATTATCGCGAAAATCGACAATATGAGCGTCTACTTCGCGATGCAATGTGTGTTGAGCGTTTCGCAAATTGCCGACTTCCGGGCGTTTCCTTTCTCGAGGTGCCGAGATGCCGTGCAAAGTCGTGCGAGGTCTTATTCAGTTAATGGCCCGCTTCTGGATTGCGTTTCGTAATCTCGAGACGGGACAGGTTCCTTCTTCTTCTTCTTTCGGCGCGCGATTCGTCAATTCCGCATTTCACAGCGCGTAATTGCGACTGCGACTGCAACCGTCGTTCTTTCTTCGCACCGACGCACTCTCGTGTATATGCGCACATTCTTTTTTTATTTATTTACTTACTTAATCAGACGGTCTGTTAATGCGGACTTTCGCTGCAATTAGCTCGGATCGGCGCGGCTCCCGGAGTTCGAGAGAGAGAGAGAGGAGAGAGAAAGAAAAACTTAGAACAAGGACAGGGAACAAGAAGCAAAAGCGGAAGAATAGGTTGTTTTATTGCGTTGTTTATATGTATGTATAGGGCGTTGCGCGATTTATCGCGTAGGATACTCGCCATGCGAGGTGTATCTCGTTATGTCTAGCCGATCGGTTTCCATTCGCGCCGCATGGGAAACGACACTTTTCCATAACGAGGCGTGGAAATGAGAGTTTATGTAACCGTCTATGCGATGCAATCGCATGGCATTCGAATAAATTACGGATCTATTGTCCCGCGAGTGTGCATATATCTTTTCTTCAACAACTTTTTTTAGAGTTTATTTTTTTTTTTATTTTAAATCGATATATCTTAATGATAAATATTGTTTTGATGTAATTGTGAGAACCACGTATGTCTTATACCTGCTATCAACTTATCATCGTGTGCTTATATCTATGCATCATGTTTACCGGATAGATGATTTATGACATAGCATCTGTAAGTAGATAGTTTTAAACAGGTACTTCATCGGATAAAAAGTTGGCAATTTTTCAACGTGAAGAATACTCCTTCGCTCTTTCGTTACAAGACTTCCGCGTAACCGATCTTACGCACTTACTACGCAAACTTCTTTGTTGTGCAAGATTGGCGTATTTTCTTTCCCTTCGAGCAGTCTGGGAAAAACCGTTCCTTTCCACGGCGTGTGCGAGAACTTGCGAAACTTCGGAGTTGCCGCTGCCGCAAAATCCGCTGATGATGGATAGGCAATAAAATTAACGAGATTGCATGCGTAGATATATTCGCGTAGTGCACAACTTGCCGGAGAAATCAGACTCTCTCGAGTCGCCGAGAGTTCTGCGTGAGACACATATTGTTCGCACATCTCGTCGAATACGAAAGCCGAGTTTTATAAACTGTAAAAAAAAAAGTAGCAACAATAGTCTATCTGGAACGTACCTTCACACGATGACGTTGTCGCAGTTCGGTTCGTGTCTTGGGGCATCTCGGGGGAATTTGTAAGCACCAGGTGAACGTGTTGACCACGACCGGCTCGTGGTAAATCTCGTACAACGTAACCGTGTAACTGAAATGTACGATCAATTAGCTATCGAGACCAGACTCGCGATTCCCTTATCGAGTTTACCGCGGCATGCCGAGGTGGCAAGGTGCGCGCATAATAATGATATATGTGACGGTATTACGCGTGCCACTTGCATTGTCAAGGTCTATAGGTAAAGGTCTCTCTCTTCGAGTATGTCACTGATTATATAATATATACATATAATACGGCAGAGAAAATGTTTTAAGTTATCACTTAGTGGCATCAGAAATGATTATCAATTATATCTTGTTATGCGTGAAATACTAACTTTTCTATTCTTGAACACACATTATCTCCAGTCAGCGAGATAGAAAATGACATCATTTCAAAGGCCGTCACCAGGAAGAAGATCCGCGAGATCTTCGAGACACTCATTTCAAAAAGACTTGGGATCTAAAACAAATATTCTTCTTTTATTTCTCTTGTCTCTAGTAAAATCTACAACAAAATGTAAAAAGAGAAATTTTTACAATATGCTAATGTAATACACAAAGATGTAAGTGCGACAAAGTAAGGTGTTTGTGAGTTAAATTTAATGTCTTTGAAAAAATTTTTATAAAAAAACTTTTATTTCAATTGTTTAAAGGTTCAAGCTTTTGTGCAATATCCGAATTGCCACTGTGTATTATTGTATCCAGACATATATTAAATAATAATATCTACACTTGACGTGTATTCAATATTAAATGTCGCACTTGTGCCGCGGATCACGATTGACCAATTGAAATCAGTTAATACTTCCTTTAGAGAATATTACTTTGAGGGGACATTTGTGTATCTTGCATCGAGTATTTCCGGCTATGTACCGTTCAAACTACATCCAATAGTCATTTCATGTTTTATTTTTTTGTACACATTTTTCTTCGAAAATAAAATGTTAATATGTGATAAAGAAAGAGAGAGTTATTTTGCAGAAAGATAAAGGCTACAGATAATAAATTATCGTATACTTTAGCGTAACAATTTAACTACATTCATTTGCATGTCATGCGGGTTACTACATGTATGTTACTATAGTGCGTATTAATGTGTGGGAAAGAGAAAAACAAAAAGAAAGGTGTTGTCAACTTTACCTGCAAAATAATTCACATAATCTGACAAATGAATATCCCGGCTTATCGCTTACTCACTGCAATATAAATAATTCCACAGCTCCTGTGCCTTACTCGTATCACTTTCACGCTAATTTTCAATCACTATCAATTCCCAGTTCTTTGCGAGTCTCATTGAAAATCACACAGACTACGACACTTGAAAAATAAAACCAGTTCTTTATTACTGTGCAAAAATTGCATTTTTTATCGCACATAACGACGCAATAGTAATGTTAAAATATCGAAAACACATGTTGCTTTTTCATTCAAGAGATTTGCACTTCTGTTCGCGTCATATGTCTTTCTTAAAAAAAAAACAAAAGTAGACAATGAAAGCTTATAAACTGTTACTCTAACACAGAATGTCGTATCATCTCTCTTGGATACACACAGAGATACCTGCACGATTCTGTGTCGTTTTTACTACTCGAGACTGTATTGCAAGGGCCAAGCCCTCGCTCCGGGAAATGTCACTGTCGCTTTCACAGAGCGATTCGCAACTGGCCTCAGGTTCGTAACGAGCAATTGGCGTTGCCGGCACTCAGTATGCACTTGTGGCACAATGAACTCCGACCCTCCGACAACGACGGCAACCAAGCTGTGAGGAGGGGTCGGGGGGATGTGTTCGTCTAGAGGGGACGGAAGTTGTACGGAGGGTTCTCTCGTTGTTCGAAGAGAGACAGTTGCGGTATCATCATGCTGGCACTTCAGATATCCGCGGATATCCTGCGGAGACATTGACATTGCGATCGGCGTCATTGCGAGCTTACACCAGCGGAGCATAACAACATAGTTCGACACTGCCGACTCTATTGCGCGCAGAAAAACTGAATGCGACGTCTAAAGAGCACGAGATGTGCGAAGCGATGAGCAATGACGAAACGATTGATGTTCTTGAAAAAGTAGGCTATGAAAACAGAAATCTGATTCTTTTGCGTCTTATTTAGCCTAACAAAAACAGTGAAAACTTTCTGTCTTGCACGAACAAATGTGATAGTTTTTTCTCACTTGCGCTTTGTGACGCAACAATAGATCGATCGATCAATAGGTCGAACTAATGGCTGCACAAAACCAAAGCAACGTTGAAATATCACCTTGCATTACTTATAATTTATATTTAGAAACGATTTGTGTAATTGCATACTTTTATTGTCTTATTTCTCTCCCCGCAGTTGAAATAGCTCATTTTCGTTCGCTAGATGTGTCGGATGCGGATACGACTGATGGCATCGCACGTAAAGAAAGGAATGGATAGATAGGCGAAAGCCGGAGTTTAGAACTGTCTGTCGGAATACTCGAGAGCAGGCAGACTCGTGTAATGAGATGATTGGGAAGGCAATTCACAGCGTTCCCTCTTGTTCTCGCGGCACGCAATAGATGCAAGCTACAGTCGGATCGTCATTCGAAGCACATCGACCGCTTAATCCAGCACAACGCTGCACAACATCCCATTAAATAGAGTAATTAGTAATTATAGAGAAGAGAGAGAGAGAGAGAGAGAGAGCTGCCCTTCTCTCTCTTTCTCTCTCGTTGCAGCAAACGCCGTCCGTGTATTTCACTGAAACTGGGTGCTTGGAAAGAAACTTAGACTAATCTTGACATAATTACATGTGTGTCACGTATCACGAAAATTTTTCGCAAGTCTGATTAAACAACATTCTTATGCACGGTAGCTTGTATTTGTCATCGCGATAATTTACGGATATTTCCGTCAGCTCCGACAGAAATAGCGCATAAATATGCATAACCCGTTCAATTTCGTTTTATTTGATAGAAACAGAAACAAGTTAATTAATGTTTTAATAGCGACGGAGTCAGCTGAGAATGCGTCGCGCGCATCGCAGCTACATGTCGATTAATTCGTATGTCGCAATTTTGTGTGAAATCATGAAGAACGCACGACGTTGCTCGCTAATACACGCCGAGAGAATTTAATCCGGGTTTAAAATATTTTCAATTTATGGAATACGCCGAAGCGACGTATCTCGTAGGAATTAATTATCGTCTATTTGCATTGCGAAATCAATTGTAAACACGGATCGACACTGTATCACGACTCTTAATTTTGTATAACCAACAAGACAGAAATAAAACTGAAGAAAATTTCACTCGATAATAGAGTCAAATAAATTAAACGATGAAAATAATAATATCATGTTTCTTCTAAATTACAACACTACGAGTACGCGATTTATGTCGAAGCCAATCATGTATATCGACGAGAATTCGTTTTTTATTGGCCGGGGTTATTATTGGCGAGCGATGAGATTGTCGAGTCTCTTTTCGCGCGATATTATAATTAAGCTTAGCGATTGGCCGGCATCGAGTAATCGGAGAAAGAAAACGAGGCCGAGAACTACGGGCTCTCGCCCGTGGCATTTAGATCAACTTCTCTCCTCGTCCTTGCTACGAAATGGATAAACAAGCTGCCGCCGAAAGGAGCGGCTGTGTTAGAAATAGCATCTGTTCGTTTTTCTCTTGGATTTTTGTTCTTTAAAGAGATTTATTTGAGACCAGCGACTTTTTGCGCCAACGATGTGACCGATCATCGGAACGATTGCTCAAGAATAATTACAGCGACAATATCTCCGTGTAATCGTTGAAAATGTTCGCTGATGCGCACTTCGAAAAAATGGTTACTGATCATTTGTTTTACAAAATAATACACAATCGATGAGATTGTTACCTGGGAGAGACGTCGAATACTCGCTTCGACGAATTTGTGCAATTCTGCATCCGCCTCTATGACAGATTTCGATTGCGAATCGATAGGAAGTAACGGAACAACAGAGTTGCATAATGATTACGCTAATATTTAACGTTGTTTACTGTGCCCGACTGAAAACTTCGATCAGGAAACGCTCAATTTCGTAAGTCGTATCGTTGCGTGATACGAGATTTGGGTATGGAAAATAGAAAGCAGTGGGATTGCAAAAATTTTGCATGCTCATCAAACGCCGTAACGTAGTAGAATAGAACAGAAGATATCACGCAGTCAAAACGATCAGAAAAGAAGCAGAAGAAAATCATATTGTGTGAAATTAGAAAACAAACAACAAACGCGAAAAAATAAATATTTGTAATTTATTATTAGAATAAAATCTCTATAAAAATTGACACGAGCAACAACAAAAAAAGAAAACTAAATTAAACTGGCGTTATCGATTTGGCATCACGCTGCATTAACCGGCATAGCTGACGTTGTATAAATCGGCGACTTAATCGCGCGAGACAGTGACATTGGTGCCGCTCTATGTCTCGCGTTGCATAAGACCAGCATTGTTTCACTGAAACAACACTAATCATAATTACCCTCATTACCAGCCGAGTAATGCCAGATATTATTCTAGAAGATATCGTTGACCCCGAGTTTATTTCGCCGACGTAATAGTCTTTGCGATCGTTGTAACGATCGCGCGCGGCGGCGTGTTTCTCAAAAGCGCACCTTTCAAAAGGCAGAAAACCTTCATTATCTCTCCGTACTTCCCGCTATTTGTCATGCTGTTAACTGTGATGCGACGCTTTCCCAGACAATGTAAATGTTTTGACAAGTGAAACCAGACAATTGAGGTGCTCGCGACGTTACGAGCATTCGATGTCGATTTAATATTATTGGTAAATTTACGTGTACTGAAATTTTTCCCAAATTTGTTGCGAGATAAATTCACGTGTGAAATGCGATTAGATTAAAAACACATTTCGGTCACGTGTGCGCTAGTTTTGATTGCATCTACATAAATATTTAAATACTTTCAATAAAATGAGTAATGTATAAAAAAGTGATGACTTGGCTGAACTTCTGTTCAGCCAAGAGCAAACAAAATATTGCTAAATATCTAATAAAAATTCAACGTTCCGAACCTGTTTGATAATATATTCTATCTTACTACAAGATATCATGTTTCTCATATGCAAATATGAGAAAACGCTCGAAAGATAGATGTGTCCAAATTCTCTTAATTTACAATCACTCACTTCATCTCTTTGTGTATTTGATCACTTTCACCGATAGTCTCAAAACAAAATCCCACAAAGTCGCTCTACGCACGCGTGCACGTGTAAGTACACGCACGATCGATTTCCATTGATATCCGATCCATCTTGTGTCATCTGTCTCGCGCGAACCGATGCATGTATAATTCTGCACGCTTGATACGTGACGTAATTCGATTCTCTCTGGCTTCGTCATCGTCCATGCTTCTCGCAAATTGCTCAACTTCTGCTGAATACGAAACGCTGATGTTTTTGTGATCTATAAAACATTAACTGTATCAATATCGATATATCGGCACGTCGCCGAGTCGATCTACTTTCCGGATCACTTTCACGCATAAATTTCGAAACAGATGATTTCGGCCGGATTACAACAAGATCGTCTGGCAAAGCTGTTTCTTTTCTTTTTTGAAGGAGGCTTCAATTAAACCGATTATATCCGATTTCGAGCAACCGACAAAATTACGCGTATTTTTTCTCCTCTTCTTTCCCTCTTTTTTCTTCTCTCGCTTATTTCCGATCGGCAATATTATCCGGTGGTTTATCGCGCTGGCTGAAGCCCAACGCAAAATCACCGGGGCGCGCGCGACTGACGGTGAAAGTGGACGAGAGTAGCGTCCAGTCAGCCGGACTCTCATTGTGCGTCTTTTTGTGGAAAGGCACGACTTCTCGGTCTTCCGATTACGCAACTGGTTGGACCAGTTTTGGGGCAGATCGCCAAACCATCCATCTCATGAGAGTCGACTGTTATTCCGGTTTGTTACGGACAAGTTTCCGTTCCGAAAGATTTACAATCGATCTCCCTCTCGTTAACTTAATCCATCACGACAGTGGTTAATTCGAACGTTTAATTCAACGGAAGAAAAAACCTCTTTCATCGATTCCTGTTATTAATGCTACAAACTTCATCATTCTGCTACAAAGAAAGTAAAAAGACGGACAAGATAATACATAATACATAATTAATACATGTTACATATTAATCTTCAATAAATTAAATTGTTACAAATTGCGTTACAAATCTAGTAATTATATTTCTTGTAATGATATACGTTTAAAGATAACATTTTGTTTTATTTTGCACGTTTCAGTGAAGACTCCTTAAAATCATTATAAAAAAGTTCATTTTAATACCTGACCAGACTCTCGATCGGAGAAAATGAGAATAAAACGAGCTCGAATATTTGATAACTGGCGCCTGTGTCTCGTTGGGCATTCTCGAGAATCAACTCAATTTCTTGTTTCCAGATTAACATCGGGACATCGGGTGAGCGTCAGATGAAATACGAACAGCGTTTTCGGATGTAATCTAGTAACGATCAGCTGTGATATCTCGTTCACGTGAAGAATTTCCGTGATATCTTGTTTAAGTAAGAATTTCGATAGAATTCATAGGAAAAAGAAACGCAAAATAACATGATGCTATTCAATTGCGAGTCTACGATTTCGCCGTAAAGTAGATCAATCTAAATTGAATTCCACAAGTTCTGCGACTTCTTTGACGACGCTCGTCAATTTTCGTATTTTCGAGGCTAGCGTATACATGTGGTTGGAGCGAATTAAATTCATCGATCGAGGTTCGTCGCAAATGGAATCGCGAATATCGTCTCGCGACGAGAAATATAACTACTGATTAGTTTTCGATTATGATAGTTTCAATTATTTCCGAGAAAAAATAGAATAAATGATATCAGAAAATTATATTAAAGTGATCATGTTTCTCGCGCCAAATTGAATCTGATCAAATTAGATCACATCCGTGATCTGTGTGGCTTTTGCGTTGTTTTTAAAATAAAAGAGATGTCTTATACGTATTATAATAATAATAATAAAATATAAATTTGCTCAGGCAATTTACCTAAAATCAGTAGGAATTTAGAAACTCTGCTTGATTGCAAATAAACATTGCAAACTTACACAATGAAGGAATCACAGTTGTTATACGTGTAAAACGGGATCGTCAAGTTTACGGTTACGTTCGGTATTACAATCAAATATTCTACTTTCGTCGTTGCGGTGAATACGTGCGTAAGGTGTTACATGTTACGTGTCTCTCGCCGAAAAGTGATAAGATCAGAAATATTTCCGGTCGCGTGCGATAAAATGCCAGGTTGCACGTTCTGATGACGCAAACATCTCTTTTTCCCCGCCGCGATTTCGATTTCCGCGTCTTCGCGTTACGCAAGACGCGGGCGGACCAGTTTCTGGACACCGAGACCACCTTTGTGCAATTACGTTTCAGTGACGTGCCTTCGCAAACAATAACGGAATCTCTTGTCACCGCTTGTGAAAGCTATATCGTCTTACGCGCGTTGACGCACGCGTTGCATCAAAAAATCAGATTGGTAAAATTTGAAATAAGAGAGACTAATACAAGTGTAAAATCCATATTTGCATGATTTCTCATCATAGTTGTGTCTAATATTCATTCATATTCAATCTTACATTTATTTATTCTTAGAGAAAAGTATAAAAAACTAAATTAATTGTGAAATAGACTCTAAAGTATTAAACTCAAAGAATTACATAAATAAAGCCAATTAAGAGCTGAAATATTGGGTAAAATATATATTGGGTAATATAAACTTATATTTTTCATAATAATCTGTAAATTAAAAATGTAAAAATTTGACTAAACAGAAAGAAATTACAAGTGTAATTACACGTGTATTAATAGAAGCGTATATAATTAGCTCAAAAATTGGTATTCGCATTAACGACCTGCTAATGTCGAAACCACTAGAAAGGCATTGTATGATACGCGAAGAATGGCTGTTAAAAAAGAATACGAGCGATCTAATGGCGGCGGTAAAAGATGCAATAAAATCGCAAGGGATAAAGCGCGCGGTTCGATTGAGTTTGTTGGTAACTTGACAGCAAAAGCACGATTTCACCTGGTACGATTTCGCCGGCTTACAATTACGCAAGATAAGGGAGTTGTTCAGTGTAGCTTTTGTCGTCGAATAACTTTGGTGCGTTCCATTGAGAAATCTTTTTTTCTATCAAATAAAAAAAATATCTCTCTCCTTCGACAACGGATGCGAAAATAAAGTTTCCGAGTAACGAGTTTCTTTTGTGCGATAGTTCAGATAAAAAAAAAAAATAAATATGAGCTCGCGTGTCGACTATTGAAAAAAAAAAGTGGCGCGTTATTGGATGCCTGACCCACGCGAGATTAAACCTTGATTTTGTAATCCTGAAAGAATTGGAGGCGTTCAAGATTGAAGTCACGCAGATGTGCAAAAAAAAATAAATAAATAAAATGTTTGTAGAAAAATGGCGTAATACACGAACACTTCAAAGAAAATCCAAACAACAAAGTTTACAACAAAGGCATATATTTATTTACCAACAGTGAAGTTAATAATTTACATCGAGTGTAAATTATGAGCTGCTGAAATATATAGAGAGATATAAAATTAGAGAGAAAATGATTTACGATAATTACACTCACACGACACGTACAACGTTTTCACGCACACGATTCTTTTATATTCTTAATTATTACGTCTATGTATAATACTTCGTAAAACTCAACAGTGCGAATATTTAGAAAGAAATGCGTATTGTTTCGGTAATGGAAAGTACAGATATGTACTATACAACAATGCCCATTAGCATTAATATTTGTTGGCAGTAGTAATGAGTATAGATTTGCTATGAACAGATCTGACAGATAATTCGACTATTATCGTTCTGTATTTTTTTTTTTTTTTTTTTTTTGTATATTTTGGCAGAATGGTAACAATTCTATTACATCATCAATTCGCGATGATGTGTCAGTGATATGAATTATTGCACTCGGTAGAACATCAATAGAATGCCAAATATCATCATGATTCCTGTCGTGATCCAAGATGCGTAGATAGATGCACTGCTATTGTAAAAGCCACTACCGTAAACTTGCAGACCTGCGGTTTCTATACTTCTTTTGCAAAAGTCACCATCTGTAACAGAACAATGTAATATAGCAAAGAAATAAACACACTCTGAAACTATGATTCAGTGTCAACACATTTTAAGAGGAGACTGACAAGGTGTTTCATTTCACATATATATTTATTGTGAAAACAAAATAAAAAGAAAAAAGAGAAAACAACGCAAAAGACAAAACAATGGACCTTTCTTTATAAAAACATTGTTTTGCATGTCTTTCTTTTTCTATGTTTGTCATAAAAAAAAAACACATTGCCAACCTACTCCGATCTTTCCTAAGTGTCACGAGCGGTTTACTCAAAAACCGCTAACAAACAATTGGTAACAAATAACAGACCGATACATTTAAATACCGGTCGTGATATTCTTTCATTGGCCTAAGAGAGGCGTGCTATGGAGATCGAGCGATCGTTCGCTGCAGGGCGAAAGAGAGGAAACAAGCCACTCTGTAATCGAGATCGACAGGAACAAAAACAGAGTGTCTCGAGTAAAGGGAACTAACCAGAGATCGATCTCCCTTTCCTTTCGTGACTTTTGTTTCTCTCCTGCTTCGCGGATGTATATATATTCTTAAAATTCATCGACACCACTTTGTTCGGAGCACCGTACCTATCGTCGTCGTTCCGCTTGACTCGCTCGTATATTAAAAGGGCTCGGGATCGATCTCGGTGATAGCGCGGTTTCTTGCGCGTACGATTTAATTTCAATCGTGGTTGCGGCGGAAGGCACGAAACTAATATTACTTAATAGCAACACGTTCCCTCGTTATCTCTCATATACAATAATGCGCAACTTATTATGCATTACCTCATTCAGATCGTGTGATCGTGTATTAGGTTTTCGACGCGTTTGAGAAATTATAACAATTGCTATTCTAATTAAATATTACTAGAAAAATGTAATCGCACCGATCTCTTCGAGTGAAATATGATATAATAATTCTAATATACATGTAACAACACGATATTGAAGAAACCTTGAAATAGACATTTCTCAACGTCTCTCAAGAATTATCAATCTTATAATTATTTCTTCAGACGTGATAAATTGTAAAAAATAAAATTTTTTTCAAAGAGAATTATATTTTCTTAAATCGGTGATGTGCGCTTTGATAAAGGTAAAGTATTAAACAGCACGTATTTAAATGTTTTTTCACGTCTTCGAATATAAAGAAGTCGTTTGTATTCCGTCAAGAATGTGATTCCGGTAATTCGCTTTTGCTTTTTTAACTTTCTGTTATATCGCTTTCGTGTGTATTATGCGTTATACGATGGGGATCCATAACCGAAGAAGTTACGAGCAAAAAGCTGAAGAACGAAGATCGAACTGAAAGTGAAATTCTACGACGCCACATTCCACGATTGCTTTTCGTCGTGTTGTGCGTTACGTATGAATGCCGCGTGCACGCATCTGCTCTTCCCATCAGAATCGCTTTTTTTTTTTTTTTTGAAGAGAAGGCAAGCAGGCGCATTGAAATAATCATCACCAGAGTAAACGCAGAGATTTACGTGTAATTTCGTCCGCTGTTCATTTTGTCGGCGCTGTTTTGGTCACTTTAAAACATTAACATTATGTACGTGCACGCGTACGTTGTTACGTAAAATCGGCGGAGTGTATGCGCCGCTCAAATTCAGGTTAAGCTAACGATACTAACGTTGCCTGCATAACCGTGGCAATCAAGTAAAACGAATTTTTGCAATGTAAATTGGTTGCTCAAAGTAACTCTCTATAACATTACACCGCGTCTTTTCGCCCGTCGCGAATGAAACGACGCGAAAATATATACATACCACGACGCGGAATACACACCTGCCGTGACTAATTTGCTTTTCTATCGATCATACGATTTGCATTTCTTCTCGAACATAATGCATAAAACAGTAAATTAATCACTTTCTCCTGATATAGATCTAACGTATATATATAAAGAAATATAAAGAAATTTCGACACTTTGTCTTTTTTTTTCCCCGTCATGTCTCTCGCCTGCATAATCGCTTCCTGCTAAAAATAATCTCGTGCAATTGGACTTTAACCACGCGGGGCTGCCGATCTTATTACATAATAGATGTATTGCGTACGCGGAGCATATAATGATCAAATGCTTTCCAGTCCGATCGCTCCTGATTGACCGCGTGAACGATATTCGCTCTCACGCGAGAAGCGACGAAGCGTGTGCGGCATGTTCGACAGTTCGTACGTCTAATGCCAACGATGTGAATGTGCTTGTGCAAAATCCTAACGTATCTTTTGCAAACGGACGTCGAGAGGAGAGACTTTTACAAGAGACGGCGCGGCGTGTGTGCGATTGAAACGAGAGAGTCGTCGAACGTGTCTCACTCTCGCCCTCTCCTTTTCACCCGATCTTTCTTCCCCGCTGTCACGTGTATTTTCTGCCTCTTTTCTACCTCTCTCTCTTTCTCTTTCTCTCTCTCTCTCTGCTTTCCTAACGGCCTCTTCTCGGGCTCCGCACAGTCTATATTCTTTCGCAATTTTCCAGTCCCACGGGGCCGGGACTTTACAATCAGGCTTCGATGGCACGGACTGCGCCGTCTCTTCACGCTTTATCACGGAAATGGCGTTACAGGTGTACCGGGTGCCATGGGAGAAACAACGCGACGAGCGAGAAAAATTTCCCAAATGAAATTGTGCGTATTAGTTCCTTCTCGCTGATTATAAAAATGTTTTTTTAACAAGATTCTGCTATTATGTAGTTGGTAAAAGGAAATTTCGTTTTCTTTAATGTCTCGCTCCAGTGTTCATCGCGGTGCTTGCCCGGTTCTTTAATTTATTACGCACACACGGGTTTATTTTATTTAAGAGAATTTATAATTTATTCCGCTCCAAGTGCTCCGCTTGTACATATATATGTATATATATACTTTCGAAACGCAGCGGCATTAATTTATGGGATGAGCGTCGGCGGTCAGCGCGCGCATTGTACTACATACATATCCGCGAGTTTCATCCCGATGTAACCATTTTTATATAACGAGCGGCGACTGCGACGAATTAAGAATTTGGCAAGATATATGCTAGGTGCAAGTCGTTAATCTGAATAATTTCACCGCACACACACCGGCTCGTAATTCACGAAGTCGAATGTCGTCATACAATAAGACATTTGTAACGCTTGCTCTAACGGTAAGTAGTACGTGGGAACTGCAACCTTCAATCTGTTACGGTAGGAAATTGCATAATTTGTAGCATAAGTTACGCCGAAAGGCGCACCGCGACGACGGTTCTACGACGTCACGTGAATCAATGTTTAGTCCAGCTTCTGATCATTATGTTTTGGTTAACGCACAGCGTGAAACGCGCGTGTAATCCGTCGTAAGTTATAAGACGGTGTGTTGTGAATTAGAAAACGAATTATTTCTGTCGCGTAAACAAGTGTAGTATATTACTCACCGTATGACCAGCCGACAACTTCGCTCGTTCTCAAATTCTCGGTTCTCAACCAATCCTCCAGTGGCCGGAAATACTCTCTGAGAGCATCTCCGTCCAATCTAGACTCGCCAGTGGCCTCTCGAAGCGTGTCCTGCCATTGCATGGACGAGCCTTTCTCCATCAATCGTCTGCAAAGAAAAACAGAAACGATATTTGTTTATATCTATTGGTTGCGTGAGTTTTTAATATTTTTTCAAACAAAATAATAAAATCATTTAAAGTCATGTCAAAATTTTATTATCAAAAATATATATATAGGATTTTTTACAGTTTTCTAAAACAAATTTTTGTATTTTAATTCTAGAGAAAATATATTAAAGCTAGAGAGAAATTATTTTTTTTCTTTCCAATATTTACTTTGAGATGTGAAACTATTCCAATAAAAATTCACGCGCGAAAGTAAAACTGTTGTTCGATGAGACTGGTGAGAATGTATATGTAAACGCGTGTTTGCTCTGTATTCAACGACGGAAGTTACTATTTGCGGTGTTGTTAGACGAAGAGAACGTGTGCCCCGGCTCGCGCGGTCGGGAAAAAAGATCGCGCACGTCGTATAATCTGGTAAAGCGATTACATAAAGAATAATCGCGATTTGCAGGTGGATATTATTCAGTAACGCGCGTGGTTCTATTTGCGGCTCGACATTCTTTCATTGTTGAACGTGCATTTCGCACAAATAGCGCGAACCTATCAAAGAGAAATAACCGTGTATGTCAGTAGACGAGGACGGGATTGAGGTAACGAAGTAACGACGCGTGATGCATAATGATGAATGTAATAGAACGCAATTATTATAACTTCGCCGTCGATCCCGTAATCGAGCTACCTATCTTGAGTAATCTGCGCATGTTGTGTAGCTTGTACTCTGATGGATGACTCCTACCACGTAATCTACTCGGACAAATCATTTCCAATGCGATTTCAATGCGCGCGCGCGCGGAGTCGATATATTTTTCGTCATGACAGCGGAATGTGTTGCCGTGAAATTTATTATGCCGTTTGAAAATCTACAAAGAATTTATACACGTTATATCATGGACAAGTATAAGAGCGATTTAAATACTCAAAGACGGTCGGGTTATCATTATTTCACACGTTTCATTCCGATTTAGTTTGCTTTGTTTCAACGGTGTATTTTTCTTTCTCGTCGTCAGATATTAAAAGAACGTTGGAGAGATGAAAAAGAGTGCATATCCTATTATAAACGTTCCGCAATAATTTTACATAATAAAAGTCTCGGTGATATTTTTATCTTCACCTAGTTTTTACGTCGCACGAAGATAATTCTCTATCTATCTCTGTGAAAGAGACGAGTTTCCGTCAGCCTTGCCCCACACATACACTTGTACTTCCGAAAAAATCAAAATGCGGGTTCACTCGCAGAAGCGAAACAATGTAACGATTGGGAATTGATCGCAAATGAAGTCGGATTAGGCCATCGACACTGCCATCGAGCGATCATCGTCTGCACCCGTAAACGCCGTGCGATCTGAGATATTAAGCGGCTTTAAAGGCGATGCCACAGTCTGAGAACTGGTGCACGGTGCCAACGAGGTGCACTGTTTAAACGCGCGGCGATTACGTAACAGTGGCGATATCCCGTGCTGATCAGCCTCTCAAATCGATCGTCGAAGCAAACTCTCGCAACTTCTCTTTTATGCATAATCGTCGGATCGCGACGACTCGACTCGCTAAGTAGATTAGCTCTCAACTTCGACCAACGCATGTTCGACATCGGTTTTTTTGCATACACAGATAAAATGTTGTTACGCAGATCTCTTCCTGCTTATTTAAACGGTGATTTAGTTCCCGACTTGCGTTATTTCTTGCTGTTATTCTTGTCTAGATAAGTGTGTTTTGTAATAATTAAGAGTTAACATAAATAAGTGGTAGATTTTTGTACTTTTTTCGTAAAGAAAACTTTGCGGAGCAATCTTTATACTTTTACTTCATAAGTTGCACTCGTGTCGCGCGATGGAATCTTTGTTTGTACATCAAATATAGGTCGCGAAACCAGGTCGAGAACGGAAGAGAGAGAAAAAGATCAATCTCGGCAATATTATTATATATATATATATATATATGTCACAAAATTGTTTCCGGAACGCGCATCGGTTACGGCACAAACGGTCTATCGCATGACTGCAGTAATTTCACGTTATCAAAAGTCATATGCGTGTACATCCGACTGATAGCGCCGTCGTCAGCAATCGCGGCGCCGGCGTTACGAGAAATTCTCGTCTCATGATTTTGTTGAAATCAATTTTATCACCGGTTCCCATTTCGTTTAGAACAAGAAATCTATGCGACACCCGCCGCGCTCCGTTTCGTGGGAAACGATTCTCTTTCGACCGGTAAAAACATTTCGATGTGCCTGTAAGGGGCTCAATCTTTTCCTCTCTCTCTCTTGCTTTTTCTCTTTCTCTTTCCTCACTTTTTTCCCGTCTTGCTCTCTTTCTCTTTGACTGTAATTTATATCGATCACATAATTTCCGGTGTTCAACACGTAGGCGAAATCGGTACTTTCCTGCCGACGAGTGAGTGCATTTCGCAATATAAGATGCTGTAAACGCGAATATTTCGTTGAACAGGTTATCCTCGAACAGGTATCATGAGTTATAATTACAGAGTTTCAAGGGTATAATTATAAAACGCGAAGAGGTAAGTGCGTTACAAAACTGTTCAATTAAAAAGTGTGGAAAATGAGACATAAAATATGTCTTACATCCAATGTTTTCTAGACTTTTTTTAAATTTACAATTTTATCATAAGTTTTACGATAAAAGAAAAATAAATGCAAAACTATCTTTACTTGAGATACGTAAAATAGTTTAATTATATACTCACATATAAACGTGGAGTAATTCTTGCATAAATAAAGTTTAAAACAAGAAATGGCTTCATTATTCTTTTATTTCAATAGAACGCTAAATCGAATGTGATTGAGTGCCCATTTCTCATTGCCCATAATTTAAATTGCACTTTGGTTTTTGCGACCGTAGGTAGGAATGATCTCATGCATTCAAAAGACTCTGACGAGGCAGTTACACAGCGGTTACACTCAATTGCATTCGAGGCGTAAATGTCGTGTACCGCAAAACCCCTGTTCTGTTCTTCAATCGAACTTTCAAACGATTCCTTTCCGATTCTCTGCGCGATCGTCCACGCGCATTCAAGGACGCAGTATCAATTTGCTTCTGCGTTCAAATTACAGAACCTGTGGCGAATGTATACAAGTCAACGATTGACAACGATCATGTACATGCATCTTTTGAATTCAAAGAATCAGCACATAATTAATTAATACTATTGCATATAAAACACATTTGATAAATACAACTGTAGCGACATTGTTACGTATTATTGATTAAAAAAAAAAAATTTATTTATTTTACTTAAAATTTTAATTGAATTCACTGTTACAAATGTGTGTTCTACATTTAAGAGATTGCAAAATAAATATAAAGAATTTTTTTTTTCTACGAAATTTATCAAATCGCTCACTCTGCAACTCTTACACAAAATGACATATTTGCATAACTACAATACTTTCTCGCGTTTGATTTCAGCTGCTTCACAGTCTATATCTCTTATATGATTAAAACGCGATATGTAACGTGTAGCCCATTGATTCATATCTAACATTGCAAGCGGTTATCGGCCGTGATTGTTTGCGAGAACGATTCCGCGTGCGACGCCCTCAAATCTTACGCAGTGAAAACGGAAGTGTAACGCGTAACAGACCACGCTCTCCCGAGTTTCTTCGCTGTGCAACACTAACTCTCTCGTGGTATGGCAACAGTGCGTTCTTTTACGTGACACACGCATGTTTTTCTTTTCTTTTTCTTGCCGCGTGTGCCGCTTTCGTAATCGGCGTGGTGGCGTCGTCGTGGTCGTCGACGCGCCGTAAAGCGAGACAGACCGAGATCGTCCTTCGATTACAGGAAGTCAATTCGAGATCTCGCACGGTGAATGATCTCTGTTTGAATTTCCGTTCTGATAAAATGCGCAATGCGAGAGAGTGTCACATGGGAATTTTAATGAAAATGATAAAAGCTTAGATAGATAGGAGAAGGAGAGGGATGTTGAGAGAGATAATAACGCGCAAAGCATTTATCACACATAGTGATTAATTGGAACAATCCGGCTACATCATCTTCATGAAAAAAGATTTGTCTGTAAGTGACGATAAATAATGGCTCATCGTATTGATGCTCCTATCTGCTTGTTCTACAAGAAACGTGTTATAAAAAATATTTATCCTATATGCAAGTCGTGATTAAAATTCTGTCCCGTCGGGAATGTACTTTGACATCTGCGAAAAGTGTTTTGTTACAGGAAGTCTCAAGCAACTTGGTCGCTCGCCAGGAGATTTCGATCTACGGACTCGACGATCTTTAAACGCGGAACAATTGTTATCGAGTTTCCTTCTGCCAAGAGAATCATACGACTTTCTTGCGTCCATAAAAGTTCGCGCGCGTTACGCCTGTAAATGTGCGCAAACAACAAGTCCGCAATTCTGGAATAGGTACATATCGTAACGGAACGTTTCTAACATAAATTATCACGTCGTTCGAATAAGATAGTTTACCTAATGCTTTTTTGTCATTTTATGTAACTATTCGACACAAGCGCAATTTCGTAATCGCGAGAGAAACAGGAGCGTTTCTGCGAAGTGCGTATGTCACTTCGTTCCTTTTTTTTACAACGATAAATACATACAAACATATATGCGGCGTTTCCGTGCGTTTCACGTTTTCTGACACTCTCTAGTTTTATCATAATCACTTCGAACATATTAATTACTCGAGAATTTCGCGAGTCACGAAGGCTGAACGGGGAATATTCTCATGGCGAAAGCTGAAGCGATTCGCATCGGTCGGTTGACAACGTTGCGAACGTGATACTTGGTTATTTTACGATTATTACAACCGTATATAGTTCATATATTTTACATACATGTATATTATATACATATGTGTTATACCAGGAAAAGTTTATCACGTAATTGATAGTTATTATATAAATAGGTGTATCGTAAGCGATACATTGATTTAATATCAACTTAAGATTTGTACGTTCTCTCTGATTTTAACGCCCGAGTTTCACGTTTTTCTGGTTTCTCGAGTTTTGCGTCAGCTCGATTACGTGTGTGTCGCTCAGCCAAGATCCGCGTCTCGTTCTTCGTTAGAAGTACCGGCTACCAACGATCGTTTCGTTCTGTCATCATCGGGATATTCGTCTTGGTTAAACACAATAACAAGAACGAACACAGCGTGCTCGACGGACAAATGAACGGCGCTCGGCGTGAATTGCGGAACCAAATAAAGATTTCCCTCTCGTTGACCCAGATAACGTCCGTCAGAAGATCGCCGCCGGGAAGGCGATCCAATCGATCGGTGATATAATGCCCGGCCGCCGAGCTTGGCTACTCAATGGAATTCAATGTGCGGTGACTAGTCGCGTGTCACCTGGACAAAGACAAGGGGGTTTGTTCGGTCCGATTCTCGCGAGCAAGTGCAGCAAGCGGCAATTCCACGCTAACGAAGGCGCCGTCAAAAACCGCGGGTCTTGCACGCGTGGCAGACCGATAACGATCTAACAATAAGCGTCATTACCGTGCGCCGTATGCATCTTGCAACACCCCCGTGGGGATCATGATCATGCTCGCGTGCATAATGCGCGCCCTGTAATCAACGACGCAAAACCGCAATACCGAACATTTTCGCGTCGCTGAACCAGCCTCGAGACCGCGTAAACGCGATGCTAAAAACGCCTACTTAACTCCACCTTTCAAGGTGGTTCACTATATTATTATTGCATACCTTGCGCATTATAATGCGTGCGCTTTTATAATGCGAGAGATTTAATTTAACGATTTAATTAACTGTTCTCAAGCGCGTGACATAAGTTTTGCGTAGCTCAAGGTTTGCGAGGAACTGTGCTTGCTAAATTTTATTACAAGATATACATTGTATAATGTGTTGTAATGTATTCAAGGGAAGGAAGTCTTTACTGTAATCATGATCAATGTATTATATACAATAAAAAATATGTGATAAAAAAAATATTTTTAAACACACGCAGTATGTAACAATTTTATAGGTCGCCATAAGTCAATATACGTTTAATATACGTTTCAAAGTAGAATCAGGCCTACCAATTTAGGATCGTTACACAGCCTGCTTTCTCTCAGTACCAACAATTGTCTCGGTACTACATTGTCTGTAGTCCGTAATAAATTCAAGCTGCAGTCAGTTGTTAGTGTCTTGTGTACTGGCGAGCGATTATTCAGAAGATATCCATACAAGAACAGACGTTGTGAAGACAACGCAATTATAAGTGTCGAAACAGTCGTCAAGATTTCGTATACTATATTCCGAATATAGTTACGTGAGAGAGGCTTAAACAGTGTGAATAAGTTAGGAAATTGAGCAATAGCGAATAAATGGGAAGTTTAAGTTTGAGATAGACACGCAACGATGACACACACAACTGAAGTTTACATTTTATTTAGACGAGGACATTGGTCACGCACAAGTCAATATATTATCCGGTCCGAAATAAACTGCAATTTGCAACTAGAACTGGTCTTCGGAGTTTATATTTATGATATAAGAAAATATGCAAACGTTGTGTTAACGAGCTTTTAGATTCTGTTCCGAATGATTTATATTTCACAGTCAGAGGCCGAAATGTATCTGTTAAACCTACAATTTATACGGACGCTACGGTTTATTAATATACATGTGCCTGTAATATATCTGTAACTTGTATCTAAATTTATTATAAACGATGGCGAAACACAAGAAAAAACTTTTTATCATTCTAGAACATTTTACGAGTGGCCACTTTCACACTAATGTAACTAAAAAATAAAATAACCTTGAATCTTAAAAAGATTTGGGACCAAAATGACAAGGCACCGGAATGAAGAATCGATCGAGTTTGCGGCCACGCCTTGCCCTGGGATTTTACAAATTCCTGACATTTTAGAATAATGCACTAGGTTAATTACTAAGTCAAGAACATCTCGTTTAGAAAGAGGCGCCACAATTAGCAACTTCTGAATAACGAAGTGGGCAATAAAAAAAAAAAAAACGTTGTCACTGCATTTGGAAATTCCACTTTTTTGCGCGTTTGTTCGGGAAGACGCTTTCGGCTTTAATGCTATGTCTGAAATTATAAACTGTAGATTTAAGAGATAAAATTCAATGTTTGTGCTGAATACTACGTTAATTGTTAGGTATACAGAGTTTAAAATTGGGTGTGAGACGATTATGTACGAAATAAAACTGTTCGGTAACAGCAGCTGATTTCTCGGCGTGCGTTATATGTCGCTTTTTTTAAGAAACTATGTTACGAATCTAATTTTTGTAACGCCAGAAAGAAAAGAGTTATGTGAAGAGTAATAAATGTTTATGAAATCATTCTCTGAAGTATCATTGAGTGATTTCCTTCCTTTTGCCGTTGCTTCCTTTCCCTCGCTGGTTGTGTCATATTCTGCATTTTTTTTCTGACCTACATTACGACCTACAGTACAATTTCTTAACTTAAATCTAAGTTTTATCTTTTTGAAAACAAGATGAGTATTTCAATTCCCGAAGATTCTTTAAGCATTTTTACTTCAAGTTACGTGTCATGTAAATTAAAAAATAATTTCTATGTCGGTATTTTTTTTATATTGGATGTAATTAAAAAGTCTCCGTCAATTTTATTCAATACTCACAAACCGTCGAGTTACGTTAACCGCCCGCACTTTACGAGACTTTAATATACCGCTTAACCCGGTAAACCGGTACTTATGTTTTTCTGCTTCCATTGCACACTTGCATTGTGCTGCTTGGCGGACATTTCGATAGAAACGTAAAACAGCGGCGGCGTAGCTTTTTTAATCGTAAAAATGTGACGCGATCTGCAAGCACGACCTGCAAAATGTTCGTTTTTCGCACCGGGGCGTTTCCGTTTTGCCGCGAATGATTTCAACACGGAGCCACCGGTCGCGATCGATCGCCGACGTTCGCGTTCGTGCCGTAAGAAACGTGCGATTGCGAAAGCGCATACGTAGTATACGTTGATTAAAAACTGATTATCAAAAGGCCGCTTTTACGCCTGCACTTCCGTTTTTGAACGAGCGTGTGCGGAGATTTGCGCAACGCGTAGCGTAAAAGATGACGATGCAGAAATTCTCTGTTTATTCAGTTTAACGTTCGATTTACTTTCTATATTTTTCAATATATACGCATATAGAATATATTTTATAAAACACACTTACCCTAAGATTCTGCCGGCTTCGGGACTCCTGTAAAAGTCGCATCTGTGCAACGGCCTTCTTGGATCGTCGACGTATCTTTGTCTGGCAGCCTGACACAATGAACGATACAATTGGAACTGAAGAACTCCGGCCACGAAATTCCTGTAAAATATGAGAGAAAGCTAATTAGCTTATATCATACCTTTTACGCGTATCTCGACACACTTAATGAAGCGTCGAATTGGCCTTGTACTCGAGATGAAATATTGTAACGTAGGTGTAATCGCAAAATATATAAAATATATCGCGTACCGACCGTTTATTAAATCAATGAATTTTTTCTGTTGCACTTGGCAGTTTATTTCATTAACTGATTTCACAACATGCATGATAATTTGAAAATAATATGTTACACAATATGACTTAAATTTCATGTGTTAACAAAGTAAAAAAGAAACAGATAAAAGAAAAATATTTAAAAAACAAATTAAATAAAATATATAGTCAATAAATATTATGCAAATGTGTAATAAAATTTGTGTATAAAAAATATAAAATATAAAAAAATAAAAATAATGTGTATATATTATGTTCTCAATTCATGTATATAATATTACACACAATTAATAATATAGTACATATATATATGTATAAATTAAAGTTTATTATGCTACAATATTTCAGAAAAGTATTATGTATTTAATGTAATTTATAATAAGATATTAATTTGATTAATGTCTGATCTCAACGCGGAATAGAATGATAGTGAAAGTAGCAATGGTCATGTCTGAGATATCAATTTTCGCGAACCTTGAAGAGCCATCTCCAAGGCCAGTGTCAATAGGGTCAGTGAGGTTACGGAGAGCCTCGATTTCTATAGGCCAGAGAGATTCTATTGTCACCTCCATATAGATCAGCTTAAAGGTGGTTAGAAAGAGAAGACGCAATAAGGAGATATGTATGTCGCCGTTTCACCAAAAGATTCTTCATCGGCAACGACCTTTACGTAATACGCTGATCCTCCCGGGAAACCGCGACTCGGAATTACGACCGTTATTCCGGTACTTATACTTTCTACGGCTGTATGTAATACTCGCGTACGGATTCGTCGTCGTTTGAGAATTCACGAAAGTGTCGTAACGTACAACGTTTGAATAAACAAGCCGCGTTTCGTAGTGAGCACATAAGATCATCGACAGAATTAGTGAGATTTAGTGATATCGCGCAGCCTAAACACGTTTCAAACCGGGGGATTTCCAAAAAGACAAAAACGTTCCGGATACGAATATTATTATGAAGATTTTGAATAATATCAAAGTTTTTATATCTGATGTATGAATAGTAACTTTCTTATTAAGATGTTTTTGATTCTACTAGATGAATATTGCGCATAATTTTGACGTAGTTCCAATTTTATAGAAGCGCGCAAGACTACGTGCAAAGTGATTTTTGTATAAAAACGAATTCAGATACCAGTGTGAATAATGTGGCCGGGCACTAAAACATAAAAATTCGACGTGTATAAATTTCGTCACATTGCGAAATTTCGCGCGGGAATGTGAGCACTTGATTTCGCAGTTGACGACTGATTTCACTGGCAAATTTTATCGATTAACCTTTTCTGCCTACATAATAGTAAACAGAAAAGGTGAATCGTTAAAATGTTTTTAGTGTCAATGAAGACGAATAAAGCATTCCAATGACATTCGCGGGTGAGACAAACGAAGGCGTCGTATTGATATTCAAGGGGAAAGAAAAAACGCGATTGAATCAGGTTACACGCTTGGATGGAATCGAGGCGAGACCTTCGCCCTGAATGACAGTCGCGACAGCGATCTCACCGATTTTGATGCACTTTTTCAATTGGAAAACAGCAGCTTTACCGAAAACCTCGTTGAAATCAGGACTCCGAGAATTGATTATTAATTTAATTAATAGCGAGAAGCACAAAGGCGAGTATAAGTTTAAATGAGATCTTAACGCGCGAGCATATAACGAGATTAAACGCGAAATTGTAATTAGTTTTATATCAAACTGTTAAAGCTTTCCCGAAATGTGCGAGAGAATTCTCATAACTTCAATTTCATCATTATTATATAATGAATTAAAGCGCGCGCGCGCGATTGTACTTTTACGTTGAACGTAATCATTCTTTTTTTTTTTTTTTCTACATATTCCACATTACGAAATCCGTGGATGTGGCATGCGCCGCTTTCGCCTTCTGTGTAAAAACAAATTGTGACTTCGGTGCTATAGATTTCGCGAGTAAGTTTATTTATTTACGCGGTATTATTTATTACTGAGTGAAGTGACCAACTAACAAACGCCGCGTCGCGTAACGTAAAGTGATCATATCTCACGGATAATTGCGCTACAGTAAACATCGACATACTTGGCTCCGTGTAGTAGGGCAAGCGAAATGGAGAGGAGGAAAACGGAACTTGATCGACCGAAGCGGAATCGTGACGTGGGACCGCGTGTCCCACGAAAGGGAGCAATGGTGCACCCACGAGATCGGCGAGAGATAAATTCTAACGGCGCGTTCTTGCGCTCCATGTAGCATGTATGTATGTGTGCATGTACGTACGTACGCTATTACGTGGCACACGAGGCGTCGGGGAACCGCGTATGCAACCGAGGTGAGGACGAAAACGGAACGGTAATGGCGAAAGGGAGAGGATAGATGATGACGTTGATCGCGCGCGATTCGCGTGACCGTTGCAGTCGATTGCCGCGAAAAATGACGTGTTTGAACTGCACGTAGCGCTACGTTGCGTCAGTGCGATTGCCGTACAACAGGTTTCATCGGAAAGAATATATCTATCAGAAAAGGAAATTTCATCGAATCTGATACTATTACAGTTTTCGTCATTCCTTTACAAGATTCTTTTGTGTAATCTGCTCTTGTATCACATCTCTTCTTGAAAATATTTTTTCCGTAGCAGTTAGTTGACTGGCAGTTAGTTAACTTGGAATTGACTGAACACATGTTTTTTTTATATAAAAAAGGTTAGTACAATAAAGTAAAGATCACAGAAAATTGTCTCGGATATCAATTTACATGTAAGTGGATACTCTCATGTTTAAAAAAAAAAAAGGCAGAAATGAGATATAGTTCGACCAAATTATTGCAAACTTTTCGAGAGAGAAAAGCAAGAAACTTGTGAGGACACGTAGAGAAGGCTCGACGTAACACAGGAATGTGAATTATGTATTCTTGTAGGAGGACACGAAATTGTAGGGAAAGGGTAAGAAATTAGTGTAATTTGCTGACGGAGAAACTAGGTTGACGTCGATGTTTCTACGTACGCGCACGTATGTGCACAGAACGTACTTGCAATCTGCATAGAGTGCTTCGCAGAAGAAGTTGCAGTAATAAAATTTGATAAAAATCAATCAATCTGTTGTACAATTAACAGCGACAATGTGATACGCAAATATATCGAAAGTCTCATAAAATGTTTTCTTTTTCCATTTGCATTTCTGCAGTCGCAACGCAATCCTCTGCAAGGATTTTGTCGAAGTGTTTCTAGTTCGAGAAACTACGATACGTGGAAAAGTTGAAAATTTAACTCGAAACTCACTTTAGTAGCGGCTTGAAAGAAAACAATACCGGGCTATTTGCAAAATGTCATTAGATTGCATCGAACAAAACACTTAACGAAAAAAAAATGTGTCTTCCAACTACAATTTTGCAAAATTTTATCTGACTGACATTGAGTTACAATCTCTCGCTAACGCGTCAACAGTGACAGCCGGCGGCAGTCGCCAAGATTGATGTGTGTCACGATTTACTCGCGCTTTTTCCGTATCGGATGATAGATCGGATTTGTCGGCAAACGGATTGAGACCCGTCCCGAACTTTCGCGAAACGTTACGTGCGAGAAGACGGGTTTTCACGTACTGTTAATCTACGTTCGTTCGCAACTGGGAAAAGCACGCGGATACGATCGATATACCGTCGTCGACTTCTGACACTAAGGGACGTCACGACGGGCGATCGGTATGTCCGTCGCGCCTCAGAGAAAGTATAAAACCGAAGCGCAGTCAAGGTACCGGCAAAGATATGTGAGAAAAAAAGTAAGACATCCCGAGCGCAAGCACTCGAGGAAGGAGGAACAAAACGAAACCCGTTTGTTGAAGAAAAGAGAGGAACGAAGCGCGCACGTTGCGGCAAGGGTGTGAGGAGAGGGAATGAGACGTTTGTCCCAAAGGGGAGTGGTGGTCGCTCGGACGGTGGGACCGTCGTCGTCGTAGCTGAACAAAGAGGTGTAACGTGGGGGTATACGACTTGGGACCCCGGACCCGACGGGCCCCGGGTAGCGAAGGCGAAAGTGTGCCGCGTATATAAGGCCAGGAATCGACGGCAATCAGCATCCAGTTCACTTCTGGACGCACCCGGAATATCGCGAGAAGAAAAATGAGAATCCTGGTACGTTCTTTTTCGATTTGCTACGATATTTTTCGTCTTGGTGACACGTCAAAAGCGAGAAACGCTGAAAATCGAGAAACGTGCGTCGAAAAAAAAAAACATAACAACGTTACCTGCGAGAAGTGAACGAAACATCGGAAAGAAATTTATCGGGGGTGTGAATCGTTAAACGCGTGCGCGCATGTCGTTATTACGTTAGATTCGACTTGCGAGTATCTATTATTTTCCGATCAAAGTTGTTTTTGCCTGCGAAGTGTATTTCCTAATGAATATTTTATGAATTTTGAGCTTGAACATTTTTATTTGTTTATTTTATAAAGTGAACAATAATTCTTCTATTTCGATTATAACACGATATTTCAATTCTGAATTTAAAATTTTGATATAATTTGTTACAGTGATGTAGGTGTCAAATTTGACTTCTCGTTTTATGATAGAAAATAATTTTATTGTGCATACATGTTTATAAAACAAATCTTCGCACGCACACACATGTAGTAATGGAAACATGCGTTGTTAGAAAGGCTCAGCCTTGCGGATTTAATATTTTCAACTAGTTTCTTCGATATGCGTCCTTCAGAGCTTGTTTTTCCGTTAATTCGACATTCCGAATACATCATTGAAACACAACATGATATTATTCAAATAGATTGTTACAGTAGATGACACTGAATATGTTTCGATTTTTTTTTCAGATTCACGTGGCAATTGCCGCCTTCGTGGTCGCGACAGCGTTGTCGGAAGAGACCGCGAAAGCCGAAGAGAAATCGGTGGAAAAGTCCGAGAAAAAACAAGAGAAGCGTGGCCTGCTTGGTCTTGGCTACGGTTATGGCTATGACGGCGGATATAATATCGGGTCCGGTGGACACATTGGCCTCGATTTGAGTGGTGGATATGGTGGATATGGTGGATTAGGATACATAAGCGGAGGATACGACGGTGGTCATCATCACGACCATGTGAAGACCGTGACCGTGGTGAAGAACGTCGCCGTGCCTGTGCCTGTAGAGAAACACATACCCTATCCCGTAGAGAAGCCTGTACCGTACCCCGTCAAAGTGGCCGTGCCACAACCGTACCCTGTTGAGAAGCACGTGCCTTATCCAGTCAAGGTCTACGTAAAGGTGCCTGTTCACGTGCCCCAGCCATATCCGGTGGAGAAGAAGGTCCCCTATCCCGTTCACGTACCTGTCGACCGTCCTTATCCGGTCAAGGTCTTAGTACCGCAGCCGTATCCCGTAGAGAAGCACATTCACGTTCCGGTAAAAGTACCAGTGCCACAGCCGTACCCAGTCGAAAAGCCAGTCCCGGTACCGGTGAAAGTTCCGGTCCACGTACCGCAACCCTACCCAGTTGAGAAACTCGTACCATATCCCGTCAAAGTCCCAGTCGATCGTCCCATCCATGTGCCCGTTCCCAAGCCCTACCCAGTACACATTGAAAAGCCTGTACCTTATCCAGTTGAAAAGCCAGTGCCCTACCCCGTCAAGGTTCCAGTTGACAGACCGTACCCGGTTCCAGTCGAGAAGCCTTATCCAGTCGCGGTCAAGGTACCAGTACCACAACCGTATCCAGTCGAGAAGCCAGTACCTTACCCAGTTGAAAAGCCCGTGCCGGTAGCTGTCAAGGTTCCGGTCGACAGGCCGTATCCTGTTCACGTTGAAAGACCTGTGCCCTATCCAGTAGAGAAGCCCGTACCATACCCAGTCAAAGTGCCGGTGGCTGTACCCGTGCATCACGAACCCGTGCACGGCTATTACTCCAGTGGATACGAGAGTAGCGATTTAGGCTATGATCATCATTAAACTCACAAGTTCACGGTTTTTCGTTGTCGTTGAAAGAAAAACTTCATTACGACGACGAATTACCGCGAGGATCTTGTCTTAGGAGATACGAAGATACCAATCCGAAAACTTTGTCGTGCGGCGCCGTGATATCCGCTTTGTACCTGGATTGGATCGAGGACGATCTCCGATAGACAATCGCATACCGGATCATTGTACCTCGAGTTCGATCGTAATAAGATCGCGACGACACGGCGACGTGTGCCAGTTAAGAAGAACGAACGACCAGTAGGGATGTACTCATCTTCAGCGATCTTCGCTCGAGAGCAACACGCTTGTCTTACTTTTGTACCGATATTAGCAAAATATGTATTTTTTTACAGAAAAATAAAATAAAAATTATTGTAAAGAGTAGTTACATAAGTGTGTATCTTCAAAAACCAACTTAATTTTTCAAAAATATTTAATCTCGATAAAATTTGTTTCATTATTATACACAGTTAACAAATAGTTTAATATTTGGTAAGTTTCTCAACTTATTAAAGCTGTTTTCCCATTCTGTTTTTGAAAAAAACCTTGATGTTTACTCGTGACAACAGTAAAATTTACGTTTTTCTAACATCAGTCTGGATATATTTTGATTATTGTCAGATTGTGTAGTTAATGTAAAATTTTACGTATTTCAAGTACACAGAATGATAAATATTCAATCTTGGTTTTTTAAATTGCAAAAATGCTTCTTGAAAGAATAATTCATTAAGTAATACGTAGACAATCGGAAGCCACCGATTTTTTTGTTTTTAACTTTGTCGCTCCCAATTCTATCATACTGTTGCGGCAGATTTACTGGCGCCATTTCCGTTGAAAACAAGTCAATGCGTTTGTAACTAATTTCTGTATGACCCACTTCAGTCGAAGCAAGGAATATGCGATGGCTTTGCCACTTGATTCGCGCACAACGACTTACATACGACTACATACTCGTCTCCAGAGAAACGGTGATGCAATTGCTACATCGGTGCACGCGACGTCAAGACTGAAAGTAAGAGTCGTCCCTTCGTCTTGCCTTCGCATCGCAAAAGATCACACATACCGCCAACGAAGTCTACTTCCCCTTTCATCCGTTTTTTAGACCTAATCCTTTCGCTTCCTTTATTTATCTCGCCGCACCTCTTTACCTTGACTCGCGAAACTATGCCTATTAAGACAATTACGCAGAGCGAACGATGTTTTTGTTCCTTCGTTAAAACTTCTTGTACCGAAAGGATCTCAAGATCTCACGGACACCGGAATGTAAGATGAGAAGACTGGTAATTTCTTAAATGTCAGAGATAAATTGTGCATTGTTTAGGGTTTAGGGTAAAGTACTTTAGTTACAATTAGATACATTTAAAAAAATCTTATTGTAACAAACAGTTACCTTGACATTTGATTATAACGAAAGCGTAGGAGAATTTTGTAATAAACATGAAATTTCAGATAAAAACAAAATAAGATAAAAACGTACTTGAATATTGTTAAAAAGTGAAAGTGAGAGAAAAAGAATATATGCAATTTAATTTAACAATTTGAAGAAGCAAGCGTTTTTTACGCTTTACGCTCTATTAATTAATGTAATAATTTCTATTTTATCATCGTGTTTAATTCTGTTATGAAATCTCCCTCGTGGTTAATTCTGTTATGAAATTTTCTATCATCTAATTACCGCGTTGATGAGAGAATTTCAAGCCAGTTCTGTGACATTTTGTGATATTTTCTTCTGTTTAAAGTAAGTTTCTCAATAACATGTTTGCAACGTTATTTATTTCCGCGTTTCAGATGTAATCAGAGACAAAAAATAAGCACGTTTACACTTTTCTAGATATTTTTACATTTTTGGGAAATAAATTATTTAAGCAAATAATTGAAATAAGACTTTTATTATAGTTTAGTCTAACAGAGAGAGAGAGAGAAATAATAATAAGGCCATTGAAAATTATTAAGTATTTTGATAATTGAATTGGTAAAGATAACAGAATGCGAAAGTCCGGGTTTGATTCTTGGACAAAGAGTTTTTTTGCAATGATTGTTTCATACGCACATATATGAATGTTTACTGTAAAGAGGCGGCAAGTAAAAGTGTCGCCATCAATGAAAAAACTCGCACACTGAATACAAGCTATACTCAACAGAGAATATATACCTTATATCTATTTGCTTTATCGTATGATGATAAGAGAAATAACCATCAAAAGATACTAACAATATTTGTCTATTATTATAGAATATATGTGAGAAAGATATACATATATGTATATATTCTACAGAGTATAATATCACGTCTATTAATTACGATTTAAATGTATTTTAGAAATAAATTTAGACTAGTAATGTAAGTGATGAGTTTAGAAAAATAAATGTTCGAACTCGACAAAACAAATACAATCAAAAACATATTATTATGTTATATATTATTATGTTAATCCAAACAAATATTTCTACTATATAATTAGTCTCAAAATACTGTGTGCAAGACAAAAACATTACGTACATAGTCTGTGCTATGTTCAACATGTATAATTTAAAAGCCGTATTGTCCAGACACGTCAGTAAATTAATGTAATAACGTTTCTTACGTTTATATTTACGTTCGTGTGTATGTGTGTACATGAAAATACCGTTCCCTCACGTTTATCACTCAGCGCATCTCTTTCTCATTTATGCCATAATTTAAATATCCGGAAATGAGAGGAATTTTCAAAGTACACCGCTCGTGCTTCCGCTCTCGACTTCCTCGTTCAAAACCAACACGAAGAAGTCTCTGTGTGTATGTGTGTGAGAGAGAAAGAAATCATTTAGAACAACTTTAATAACGTTTTCACTGCGCAAAGTGTCAATCAAACCAAATTCTCGGGTTTAAAATGTTAAACGTTCACTAATAAGAGTAACTTTTTCGTGTTTCGTTTCACTTTGCGCGTTTTCGACAGAAGATCTGATAGAATGATAGACTCTCTCCACGTACATAAGATTCATCACGAAAAATCGGTAACATTCACGAGAGATTGCAGGTAACGACGTGCGCATCGTATAGTTAATTACTACAACAATACGTTTGCTGTCGAGCGTTAAATCACTGACACGCAAACGCGTTGAAAGACGATGAAGATCAGTGATCCACGGTTAAAATCGCGTGCACGATCTATGCAAAACGACCATGCAAAATATCGCAAGCATTATTTTCTCCTCGTGACTGTGTTGGAAAACATCTTACGTTAACTCGATTACTATACGATCTCGTATTTTGAAATGTATTTAAATAAAAGAATATCGTTTTAAATAGAGAGAGAGAGAGAGAGCATACATATATTTGCTATCTATGAATATCAGCTTCAGTATTTCAATGTGCATTAAGCAAAAATTATGAAAAAGCGTTTATATAAGTCAATTATTATAATATCAATAGAGATGGATATTAGATAACCTGAGAGTATCACTTTCAGATGTAAGGATAATTTAGTTTGATATTGTATAACGCGCCGATATCGATAGGAAACGTTTATGTAATATCGTATTAACCAATGTGTATTACGATGGTGAAATTCACTCCGTTTCCTTAATTTATGTATTTATCGCAGAGTATTATTGAAATTACGAGTTTTGGAAACGCATCAAAAAGAAACATTTTTAGCAACAAGTAATTGATTATTATATCGTCAATATATGAGAATTTCCGCACTCTCGCATGAAACGGTCTTTCAGACTTTTCACTTTCTGCTTACGGTCTTATCTTGACGAAACGACGATGCGTAACGGCAAAATCTAGTTTGCCAGATTTAAATTAATATTTGCGTTTTCACAAAACCGGTTATCTTTCCGGCAGATAAAGATTTTATCATACATGAAATATATAAGTGTAAGTACTTTAATGATAAATTATTATTAAGTTTAAGTGAGCAGTATTATGTTAAAAAGAAGCAATCGAGTTTTATTCAACTTTCTATAAACTATGTATTATTTGTGTCATTTGGTTTCTTTTATTTATTTATAGTTTTTTTTTATAACAGATATATATATTTTGTATGTGAAAACAGTGTTTAACACGCGTGTGTTATCATTTCAAGCTCATGATTAAGAAAATTAGTCTGAGAAAATGCCGTTTACATTCCGTAAAAGAAGCGAGCGGTTCTTGCCACCGAGACAACAAATGTCGCTCCCATTACGGGCAAATCTATTAAAACCGGTGCGTGCTAGAGTTTTTCCAGATGACTGTTGATATTTTTTTAAAAAAAGGACAGTTTCACTCTCGTCGTGCGTGTATAATGAAAATCGCGAAAGTGACCATCCCCTCTTGAAGAAGTCCATCGCGTGTTGAGCCTCCAGATCAGTAACACGTTCGCAGAAACCACATATATAAGATGGTAAAAGTGTGCGACTGATCTATTTATCCTCTTAACTCGAGCAAGGTGTTCACAGATTTTTCTCAGGAGATTCTTCTATTATCTCATTTGAAATGGCATACGCGGTATGTTCTGTTGAAAACCTTTCATATAGTGTAAACGAGTGTTAAAAATTAAAAGTGCTACTGTGCAAACTGTTACTGTTAAAATGTTTGTGTGTTACTCACGTATGTTAAAATAAAAAAAAAATAAAAGTTTTTTGGTCTTATATAGTGCAGTAAAGAAATTTACATTACAAGTATTTCGATTTGTGGAAAGAAGTTTTTATATAATATAGTTTTTAATATTTTTTTCAAAATATATAATTATATAAATACAGAACTATTAAAAATATTAAGAATAGTTTTGAGTCTAGGATTTATGTATTGTACGTAATAATGAGTGGAAGAAATTTATAAAATTATTTGACTTTTATATTATTTCCAGGGACATACAATTGTTTTACTATCATTTTTTATGGTCACTGTTACGAGCGTTCCGCTTCACAATAATTATAAGAAACATGTGTATATGTATGATCATCTTCCCACAGCACGATATCTTCATCAAATTATGCCTTTTCATGTAAGGCAAAATAGAGTCAATTATATCTCGGAAGGAGCTCATATGAAAGATATGAAAGTACACAAAACCGAACAAAATGAGTTCAAAGATAATGAATGTGAGTATTTCAGTATGTTTGATACAATTTAGTGATTAAAAAACCATTCTAGTAAACCAATATTTTTGACAATTAACATTTTACTATTGATTATATATTTATATCTTCGCCTTTTCCAATTTAAATTTATATAATTTGTTACTGTGTGTTAATATAAACGAGACACACAGTTACTTTCAAACAAAAAATAATAACTTGATATTATCAGTTTCAGAATCTGATATTAGACATGTTAGAATTGAACACAAAGATGAATATAATTTACAAAAAAGTTATGATGATAAATCATATAGCGGAGGAGGGAAAAGAAGTGGACAAAGCTTGTACGACAATCAAGTATTAGATCTCCAAGACACGCACAAAGATAATCGTAAAACCGTGATAATTATTAAGAAAATTGCGGTACCGTATCCTATAGAGAAGACCATTCGATATCCCGTGGTGAAGAAAATACCATATCCGGTAAAAGTGCCGGTTCCGCAACCGTACGCGATTGAAAAAAAAATACCGTATTTGGAGAAGGTTATCGTGAAAGTACCTGTTAAGATCCCAAAACCCGTACCAGTCGTCAAGGAAATCCCGTATCCGGTTCAAGTGCCGGTAGATCGTCCGGTTCCGGTCAAGGTGTACGTGCCGAAACCGTATCCAGTTGAAAGAAAAATACATTACGAGGTGAAAATTCCGATACTGGATCCATTCCCCATAGAACGAAAGATTCCTGTACCAGTAAAAGTGCCAGTACACGTACCTCAACCTTATCCGATCGAAAAAATCATTCATTATCCTGTAAAGATTACAGTGGACAAACCAGTGCCTGTTCCGGTACCAAAACCATATCCGGTACCGATCACTAAACCGATTCCGTATCCTGTCGAAAAACCGATACCGATACCCGTCAAAGTTAAGGTGGAAAGGCTAGTGCCGGTTCCGGTGGACAAGCCGGTACCGTTTAAAGTAAAGATTCCGGTACCAGCACCGTATCCGATTGTAAAGAAGATACTGTACACCGTAGAGAAATTCGTACCGGTGCCGGTAAAAATACCGGTCGAAAGGCCGATACCGATTCACGTGACCAAGCCGGTCCATTATCACATTGAAAGGCCGGTTCCATATCCGATTAAAGTACCGGTCGCGGTGCCAATAGACGAGCACAAGAAATATGGAACTGAAAACGTCAAATATGAAGAATACAGTCATTCAGAAGAATAAGTCATTCAATATACAAAAGTTGTAATAAAATAGCGCTGATGGAGGCTTCGTAGTTTGACCTCTACTCTTGCCAAATCGATTCGAAGATACACAATGTGATTAAAGATAGGATTTATAAGTATTTTTATATATACATGCTATTAGATAATAATATATAGTCAACTAATTTTTGTTACACTTTCTTCTCTCTCTTTCTTTCTCTTTTCTCGTTGTTAAAAAAATGTATTTACTTTGTACTGAATTTTTTTAAATATATACATGTATGAAAATAGTATATATAACGCCATCTCCTGTACGTAGACTGCGCTGAGTATACCGACAGAATCGCTTTCATCTTAGTGCATGATGTTGCCGAGAGATATTGTAACGCTGTGAAATAAATGGTTGTTGTTTGATAACAATTTTCCCGATTATATTTTAATATCAAAGTTCAATTATTTTATTTCAAGAAATATTTCAATTTGAAATATAGTAACGTGATTTAAAAAAGGAATTCACAATGTATATATGTAATTGCTTAATTTCTTACTTATAATTACTTGTATTATCAATTAGCAATTCAACAAACAATAATACATTTGTATAAAAAGTAGATCGGAAATACTTAAATTTAATCACATGCTCTAGCAATCAACTTGTTGTGATATACAATATATTATACATTCAATACATGTTACTGTCTGAGTCACTCATTGAAGTATCTGTTTTTGTCGCCCGATTAATTCCAGTCACGTTCACTTTCGCCGCGTAATTATCGAGACGGGATTGACATGTAATTGATTCGTACAAAACAACGATCTCTCGGCGACATTGACCGTGAGTGTAATTATGAAGTGTTGCTTTGATGTACCATAAAAAGCATTCGTTAATAGAGTAAATATGTGTGATATGTGCAATTGCTTTAAATTATATGTAAAACATTTTCTATTTTATATAAATCAGTCTCATCTTTCACCTAGGCGTTGCAATATTGAATATTGAATATTGAATATATTGCAACGCCTGATAAGTCAATAAGTAGGTACATTATAACGAGAAAGATACTTTGAACTGCGATGTGTCTCGGTGTTTTTAGCAAAAAGTTTTCCATTTGAAATATAGTTAATGCAGGTACGCGCACACACACACACAATACTAGTATGGCATGACTGACACTCTTATATCACTTTATGGTTTTCTTTACGGTGAGTGCAAACTTTTACGAAATAAATGATTCTAGCTCGCGTAATAAATACCTAAAGTAGCGTATGTTACGATTTCACTCGAATTTTTCCGTGCATTGTAGCTGTATCTCACTTACGTATATTTGTTTAAAAATATTATTTTTATTGCTACAACTGCAAAATATTAAAATAAAGTACTGCTTTGCGTGACGCGCTTTTTACTTTGCTCTGATAGCGCCAGAAAAATGAAAGCGATAAAATGAACAAGTAAAGCTGATACACGAGTGATACGAAGGGTTTTTCCGGTTGTTGTTTCCGGGAAATATCAGAAGAAAGTTTCGAGAAGTGTATAAATACACGGTTAAGTGATGTATACAACCGCTGCCAAAGCGGGAAAGTTCCGCACAGCTTCAAGAAGGCAGGACACGTGGAGAATATACTTTTACACCGGTTTCGGTTTCACTGTTACTGATCCGAGAAATTCGATCGAATTATTCAATTTGTTGTGGAGGAAAGTACCGATCATATCGTACGAATCAAACGACACGCATAAACGCATAGTGGCAGAACGAAAGTGTGAATTCTCCTTTGATATGACTATTGTAAGTTAAAACAATAGTGTTGTATAAGCAAAACTGTTTTTTTGTAAAAAGTATATGATTGTTATCTGAATATAAATGATTACGAGCAGAAAAAATGTAAAATATTTTTCTGAACAATTCTTCTGAAAAACTTTATTTTTGTGAAATGGATTATTCGTGCAATATTTCCGTTAAATTACCGGAAGGTAAGAGAAACTAACAATCTACCGAAACTTGACAAAGGTGAAAAAAGACAAAAACAACACTGAAAGTTTTACTTTTACCAGAAAATGCAACTAAACATTCTAAGAACGCAAATCTTCCGTCGTAGTGCAAAGATCATTGGGTTTTACGATTTGCCATAGAAAGTATCTATTCGCTTTCATTGGTCGCTCATAAATACTAACACTGCTAATCCGGCATTCTTCCCAGATAGATTAATGATCTAGAACGCGATGGTGAACATATATACGCACGCGTTCCTGACGTAGTGTCAAATAATTTGCTTCTGCGAAAATCGTACATTTTTGCGTTTACATAACGATACGGAGCAAAAAGCAAAAGCTGTTTTTGTAGAGGAACACGAAGGAACTTTTGCTATTTGCATTTCTTTTTCTGGAAGGGACGGGCTGCGATTTAAAGCGCGCTTATGTGTTGCTCACGTTTTGCCTCGGTTTTAAAACAGGTAGCATGGTTCATTCCTGACGAATGAAAGGTATTCACGGCTAGGCCGCAAAACAATGATGATCGTTTAAGCGTAGATAATTGTCACGAATAAGGTACTGTGCAAGGCTATAAAGATTCAACTGGTTATACCAGCGAAAGTCGTTCATGGTATATAAATAATAGTGAGATACTTTTCCGTTCAGTGCAGGTTGATCTATCGTCTTGATCGCAGAGATCATGGGTTACCAAGTAAGTATATTTTGACTCTCGTATTCCGTTGCATTAACTTTTTTGTAATAAGAAATATCAAAATGTACGTAAATTAAATACGAACTTTCTGTGATCTATTTTATCAAAATATCTTATATATTCGCGAATACAAATCGGCAAAACTAATGCAAGAAATTGTAAAAAAAAACCAAGCATATTATTAATGCTAATGCTGTATAAATTAGATATAAAAGAAAAATTCAATTTTACAGATATATAAATTCCATCCAATTAAAAAAACAATTGTTTAAGTAAAAGTGTTTTGTTGCTTCGCAATGTTATACATAGTTTAATATTATGTCTCTTTAAACAGCAATTTCTAATAGCATTTCTGTGTCTCGGAATCGCTCTCACATCATCTGCCAGTCGTAGAGAAGAGCTCGAGAGGGCTGCAGAACTAGCAGTGGAAAAAGCCGCCGAAAGGGCGGCCGAGAGAGCGGTAGAGAAGGCCCTTGAGAGCGGAAATACGACGACAGAATCGAAGATCGTCCGCGAGTCTTATTCCAGCGTTAGAAAAGACCCGCACAAAGAGAAAAAAGATTACGACGATCATAGCGGCAGATACGCGTCAATAGATGACGAGGTGGAACCGGAAGAAGATGCTGACGATTGGAGCATGTATTCACGTGGTTCGAGATTTGCTCCTCGAGGCTCGAGAAACATCGGGTTTCGCTCATGGACCAGCAAACTCGATTTCAAGGACACGTCAGACATCTGGAAAAGATTTCCGAGAAGCTACTGGTCTGAAGAAGACACCAGCTTGGAAAAATCGAAGGAAAAGGTCGTGACCATAGAGAAAAAGGTACCGGTACCTATAACGGTCGAAAAGAAAATTCCATATACAGTTTACAAACATGTCCCGTACGAAGTCAGAGTTCCCGTGCCGCAACCTTTTACGATAGAAAAGAAAGTGCTTTATCCGGTAAAGGTCTATGTAAACGTGCCGGTCGAGGTATTGGAGCCTTACCACATAGAGAAGCAAGTTCCTTACGAGGTGAAGGTCGACAATCCGGTGCCGTACAAGGTCGAGGTGCCAGTGCCACAACCGTACACAGTCGAGAAAAAGATTCCGGTAGAAGTAAAGGTGCCGGTACCGCAGCCGTACGTCGTCGACAAGGCTGTACCTTACGAGGTCAAAATACCGGTCAAGATACCGATTCCGTACGAAGTAACGAAAAAAGTGCCAGTACCAGTAGAGGTCACCGTCAATCGACCATATCCGGTACCGGTGCCGAAACCGTATCTGGTAGAAATTGCGAAACCGTATCCGGTAAAAATCAAAGTACCTGAGGAAAAACCGTACGCGGTGCCTGTAAAGAGACCAGTTCCGGTGCCTGTCAAAGTTCCAGATCCTCAGCCGTATACTGTGGAAGAACAAGTGCCTGTCGAAGTATTGAAGCCTTATCCTGTACCGCTTAGAGTACCCGTAGACAAACCGTATGAAGTGTACGAAACGAAATCGGTACTCGTGCCGGTGAAGAAACCGTTTCCGTATGTCGTACAAGTGCCGATTCCTGTCAAGCTTGGCTGGAAAAATCAAGATAACATCAAGGACAAGGAAGATCTGGCGGAGAGCGAAAGCGCCGAGACTAAATGGCGACGACCACGATAATTTCACGAGTCAAAACCGCAAATGTAGGATATACAAGTTAATTAATAAAATTTTTATAAAGTAAATTTTATATGAAATTATGACTATTACGATTTTTGTGTACTTTGAAAAAGTAAAAATTATCTATACAATATAAGAATGTTAATTAATTATAGTTATTACGTTCTCTGTCAATTATATTGCTACTAGTTATTGCGAAGATTGGATTGATGTATTTAAATAAAAATTTAGATGTATCCATTTTTTGCGCGTTTATATTTGTATAATTTGATAATAATTTTAATTTTTTTAATTGGTTTTAATTTTTTTTTTAATTGAAGATTTTTTAAAAATGTAAGAATTTTAGAAAGTCCGTATGTCTAATTACTAAAGTAGATTCTATCACTAAGTTAGAATAATTTAAATTAAATAATGTCTTAATCACGTAACACAGTAAACTCTTCATCTAACTTATGGAACAGAACGTGCACATGTACATTTCGATTGAGTATCATCGCGAAGCTACGTACAAATAAATTCAAGAAACAGAATTCTTACAAGTACTTTTCTAATTAGACGTTACTTCCACATCTGCGATCAAGTAAAAGAACAATCGTAAAATTGATGAAAAAAACTGATTTTATTCTTGTACAGAATACTTATATCGTTAATTACTTAAAAGTCGTAATAAATAACTTCACTAATTGATTCGCGCGCATTGTTTTTGCTACAACACCTGCGTCAAATTTTGCGTTTCTCTTACTAACAACGCGCGCGACAGCGCATTTCTAAAAAATATATAAAATTATCTTTCTTATAATCAAAATGAGGAAGTCACATTAGCTTCGCGTTGTGTAATAAAAATAATTTCTTGTGTAATGTAATGACGACAGCTCTCACGCATGTACGTCAAAATGATGATTACTGTCAAGATGACAAAGTTTATATTCAAAATGTCACTCGCATTTTTATTAATGTTTGTTTTTATTTTTTATAAAAAAAATCCGTTGACGTGTGTGTGTTCGTACATTTTACAGCTGGTGAAAATGCAACTTATATCAGAATGATCAAGAGTTTAACTTCATTCATCTGCTCTAATTTTAAAAGCGCCGTATTATCTAAACATTCATTCTTTTCTTCTTCAACAATAATTAGTTTCGCTCACTGCTTTTTGCTTTTTCACACGTTACCATCACAGAACGACGTGTTTCTAAATGCAAGTTAAGAATAAAAAATTGGTGAGCATGACTGTGTGTTTTTTTTATATATAAATAACTTTTCAGCGATAATTTTCGAGCAGAATGTTTCTTATGTTATGACAAATTGTCTCATTTCTTTTCTCTATGCGCATAATTTTCAGTTTCTTTACAAACAGTCAGTTTTGTGTTTTTAAACAAAATAGTTTTAGTAATTTTCTCTCTGCACATTTCAAATCTCTTCATTTAGAGAAAACAATGTTGTAATTACTTCGTCTGGTTGTTCAAGACTACTTCATTCTTTCTCTTTGCCATTTCTTTCATTATTACGGGCAATAACCTTTTAGTACTTTTTCCAACTACAGCTGGTAATTAAACCGGCTACATATTTAAGCGCAATAACTGCGCAGTACACAAAATGTTCAATTTTACATCGCAACCCACTCGGACTTAATTATCATTACGCTCTTTATTGCAGTATGCTTTCAGATGTTATTCTATGCACTCTGTTATCTTTCTCTTTCTCTCTCTCTCTTTCATTATTAAAAAATGCAATTTATTTTCTGTAGTGCATTTTCTAACCGAAGCAAATCATCACGAGATCTATTGTACGGCACTCGTAGTAAACAGCGCATTAACGATCAATCTTACATTGGCGTGCAATGTTCTAGAATATACATATGTCTTTTCTTCGCGCCGCAACACACACCGTCACTCTTCCCGTCTCTTTTCACTTTTTCTCTTCTCCTACTTCCCAGTTCTTCCTCTCGCGATCTCCCTCGGACCGCAGGTAAGACCGTTATGCGTTCGTCGTCGTGTTCCTCGTCTCGGTCGAGAGAACTCGCAGTTTGCTTGTCTGCAACCGTATCTCACGCATGCGTTCTTCCGTAAGGATCGGAGGGGACACTGGAGTGTCCTGACGATGTGGATGCATCTAAGCGAGAAACTTGCGCGAGATGGAAAACTACACGGAGAGAGGTCGTCGACTGATTGAGATAAGAAGAAAAATAATAGTAAAGGATGTATGCATCCACGCGTCTGGTGGCGTGGGTGAATATACAATTGGGAAAAAAAAAAAAAAGATATCGATGCCGAAAGAAGTTTCTCTATAAATATTTGTTTTTATAAATATTCAATATTTATTTGTTTTCTTTATATTTTGGCAAGACGTTCTCGTTTTGCAATACCTACTGCGTTAATGAAATGATTATAAAAGTATTTAACACCGCTTTTAACACCATACTTAAATTTTATAACCATGTTGGTTGTAATACGTTTTTGCTCGTGAGAAATATGCTTTCTATAGCTCGAATTTTTCGAATATCGCCGGAACTTCCGGTGTTTTCCTTTAGCTACGCCGTTGGAATTATGGAAGCACCGTCGCTTGTATGCGCCTAGAGTTTAGGAAAAAAAATGCCATAACGCTGTGTATGCCGTCGGTCGAACGGCAGACGCGTGTGTTTCACTTTTCCTCGGGAGTGCAGAGGGGCTCGCTCAGTACGCGTTGGGGGAAAGCGGTCTATAAAGACTGTGGCACCTTGGGGGGAAACATCTAGTAAAGTCTGGACTTTGATCAGATCGTGTAAAAGACTTAGTGTAGACATGAGAATTTTGGTAAGTCTCAGCTCATTTGCGTGATAAACGAAATTAGTTGCATTTAAATTCAGCATAATATAAATTGGCAGCTTCCTACTTTGCGTCATTTCCTTTTCTACCAGAACTTACATCTCGGAACTTACGAAAGTCATTTGTATACTTTACATAAATATATGTTGAATAAAATAAAGTTTGAAATTAAATAAATACTTAATAGTAATAGCAATTAAAATATTGTCTACATACGTCATCAATAATTTTTACAATTTTTATATTTTATCAATATTATCTTTCCAGATCAGAGTACGATAAATTGCAATAAGAATTTTTAATGGTTCAAGATTTTGCTCTTGCATATTTTACATAATCTTTACTGTTTAATATTATCCAAGGTCTGTACGACCGTATTTAAAGCCGCGCGTAATATTCTTTACGTTCTAAGTAATAGAGCGTTGATGCGCAAGCAATTCATAATAATCATTTCACTCGATTGTAGTTTCTCACGCTACTAGCGGGGCTGCTGGCCTTGGCCGTGTCTGAGAAAGAAAAGGAGTTCACATCTAAGAAGATCGCGCCACAAGAAAATGCTAAAGAAGGCACGGAGAAGAAACAGGACAAGCGAGGGCTGAGTCACATCGAAGGAGATTATGGAGGACACGACGATGGCGGTTATGGCGGTGATGGCGGCGGGTTTGTCGGCGGTCACGACATCGGCGGTCACGACATCGGCGGTGGTGACGTTGGCGGTCATGACGATGGTGGTTACGGCGGTGGTGGTTACGGCGGTGGTGGTTACGGCGGTGGTGGTTATGGCGATGGTGGTTATGGCGGTGGTGGTTATGGAGGAGGTGACGACGGTGGCAAGATCAAACAGATCACTATCGTAAAGACCGAGAAGGTACCCTATCCGGTCGAGAAGAAAGTTCACTACCCGGTGGAGAAGGAAGTTCCTTATCCAGTTAAAGTTCCGGTACCGCAACCATACCCGATCGAGAAGAAAATACCGGTGCCGGTAAAAGTTTTGGTGAAGGTACCGATTCATATACCGCAGCCGTATCCGGTCGAGAAGAAGGTGCCGTATCCGGTTCACGTGCCGGTTGAGAGACCGGTGCCCTACAAAGTATACATTCCTCAGCCGTACCCGGTCGAGAAGAAGATTCACTATCCTGTAAAAGTGCCGGTGCCGCAGCCGTTCCCAGTAGAAAAACCTGTGCCGTATACTGTAAAGGTTCCGGAGCATGTGCCGCAACCTTTCCCGGTCGAGAAACCGGTGCCGTATCCGGTGCACATACCCGTAGATCGACCGTACCCGGTGCACGTACCTAAACCGTATCCTGTACCTGTTGAAAAACCGGTACCCTATCCAGTAGAGAAGAAGGTACCCTATCCAGTTAAAGTACATGTGGAGCGACCTGTAGGAGTGCCAGTGGAAAAACCGGTGCCCGTGCACGTTAAAATACCAGTACCGGCGCCCTATCCGGTGGAAAAGCCGGTGCCAGTTCCGGTAGAGAAGCCGGTGCCTTACGCCGTAAAAGTGCCTGTTGAACGACCCGTACCGGTCCATGTGAACAAGCCGGTGCCTGTGACGATTCCCAAGGCGGTACCCTATCCCGTAAAAGTTCCGTATGCGGTACCAGTGCACGACCATCATCATTACGACTCCGGTTCCGGAGGTGATTACGAGTCCAGCTTCGGGGGTCACTCGGGATATTAGTAATTAAAGTGCGATAGTGGAGGATTTTCGATCCGAATGAATAAGTGAAGAGAAATGTATCAGAAAGATAACATGTTAACAAAAAAAGAATTTGTTGATACACATTTCGATTAATGTATATATTCGAGAATATGAGAGAAAATTGTAATATTAATTAGTAATTAGTAATTTGTATATATAAAGAAGATAAAAAAATTTACATGTGAAATCCAATTTGTACAAGTCTCTCTTACTCTCCTCCACTACATCGTACGAGCGGACACATTGGTACCTGCTACGAAATAATCACGATAATTCTTGTTCTCCATGATTTCGAACGCACATCATCAAAGAGAAAATCTTCATAATTTGCAACGCGTTCAACGGCTGATTTTTCATTCGAAAGCATTACGAATCTAACGAAGCGTTTTCTTGGTGGGCGCGCGACGAGCACTCGCGAGTGCCAGTTTACCGTTTGAATTGCGCGTCTGCGAAGCAAACGCGGACGTATTTATTTTCCTAATATAACGTCGTTCTCTCTCGCTGATTAACCGAATGAGACAGATGAATTTGCAGAACGCAGCCTGACGAAAGATGAAGTACGAGTACCGCGTGGTCCGCGCTAACGATATTTCTTAGATATAGACTTACTTAAGTACCTACGAACACGTGTTATATTATGTTTTTTACAATGTTTGTATAACATGTAATAAACGTCTTTATATGATATTTTATGTCGCTTCTTTTTAATAAAACCAAAGAGCAAAAACAACAGCCTTGATATTTATCCTTGTCATTTCCGTTCCGAAAAAAGAAATCCTCAGAATAATTTTATTTATCTTACATTTATATATATATACATATATGTATATATTTTAATAAATGTTTTATGACATTCAATATTTAAAACTCTTATACTTGCCTTATTCGAACGAACTTAAGACATTAGGATAAGACAAATCAAAAACTAGATATGTCAAGTTATTTTGTTATTCGTTGAAGATAGAATTTTTAATTAATAAATGATCGATTAGGGATGATTAAATATTGTTAATGCATTTTTTGCTGGCGTCAATATCCTTGAACTTCATACAGCGTAACGGGTTATTTTTTTTTCGATTGCGTATGCGCCATTCGCTCCGAGCGAACGGAATTTATGAAAAACAAACGTATTGTTCGATCTCCTCGGTTCCGGCTAAGAAACAGGAAGCGAGCTAAAGCAGGCGAAAGCCATTCTTTCAATTTCGGCCGCCTCACGTTGTTACACGGAAATTCGCCCAATAATTAGCGGCGCAAGAGCCTACATGCGTAATTAGCCTCGCGTTTCGATGGAAAAATGGGACTTTCTTTTATCTCTAGCATGACTAACGAAAGAAAGAACGCGTAACACTTCCGATACGATGATATCAGCTGGCAACGTTACGTTTTACCTCGAGCGATCTATCATTTAACGCGCGAATCTCAGACATTAAACCGATTCGGACGCGCTGGCTGCAACGCACAGCGATAGCCGGAGAAAGGATTTTCTTTCGCTTCTCTTTCTCTTCTAGCTGATGTACCAATGAACAAATTATAAGACGAGAGCACACAAGATCAGCGATTTCACTTTTGATTTCTGATCTTATGCATAAGGCACGCAGAATTGTAGTAGCAAGATTAATCGCTTCGGGCGTATTGGAAACTAACGAAAGTACGTTTCGATTATGAAGCACAGATGTTGTTTCGCTACCGAATCAAAATAGACTTGTTAAAATAATAAACATGCGTCCACATGGCGTGTTATCTGATTGCGTGTTATTTAACGCGCAATCAGATAACACGTGTATTGTAAAAGCAATACACTCTTTTCGTTATTGTTATTACAATGGCTTTTTCCCACATATTTAATTATACGATTGCCTCATAATTTTTTTCTAAGATTGTCAAAAGAGATTAAATGTTAATTGCGTAATTAATAATCTTACTTTTTACATTTACGCGCAAAGGCGAGAATATCGTTGACATAAATTCAGAAAATTTACATGCATTAAAACAATTACGTACTTACCGGATGTATGGGATGTTCGCCGGAATGTGATACTTCGCGCCTGGATCAAAGTCATCCTCGGATCTCAGAACCGGCGGCTTCGTGCCCGTGTATTGCTCCTTCAGTCTGTGCCAGTGACAATTGTATTCCTCTCTGTTGACGTAACCGCGGAAAACGTCCCATCGCCATCTGTCCATCGTGATGCTGAAAGGCAGCAGCACCAGCTTTTCCATCGCCAAAGCGAAGAGATAATTGATATCCGCTGCGCGCTCGTCGATGAATTTGTTTGCCAAGCCGAGAGTCTGAAGGTGACGCGGCGTGGAGACGCTCAGGGCGACAGCTTCGCCGACAGCCTCGTGAAATCCTGATTATTATGGTAATATTACATTGCGTCTAACTATACATAAGCAACTACAAGTAAAGACTTTACTGTCACTATCTTTGAAGAGTTAACAGATAATATATTTGTTAACAAACTCTTATAATAACTGTGCGTGTCAAATAATCGATGTGCAGAAGAAATTCATTCGAAAAGATGTCCAAAAAAATTGTCTTCTATTTTGTAAATGTCTGGCGTACACGTAAAGAGAGTTGTCTCTCATATAATTCAAGATCAAGTGTGATAAATTGTTTTTACGACGACACGAATTGTGCGAATATTTTTTGAAAGAGGTCGTTTGATAATCAATCGGTGAAAGTCGACGTCCAGACGAAACAGATGGCCTGTCGTCGAGTTCCGTGATTATTGCAAAGTTTCTCGGGGTTCTCCGGTCGCGGATAGCCCACTGACTTTTTGCGCGTGATGTGATTTAGTGCTAACCAGGATGTAATTATAGTTTGTGGGGATAAGTCGAGCGTGGCAGATGACGCTGATTATTTTCTCTTTCATCATATTTCCTAATGCAAATTGCCTACCGGTAGTTAATTGAGAGAATTTATAATTTCACATAAGTAGATACTCTCTAATATTAATTTGAGTAAATACAAACAATTCAAATATATACAAGTACAGAAAAATATAGAAAACATAGAGAGATACAAGAAGTACCTATGTAAAAACATATTTCAAATTTACAGTCTATTTTGTTGAAATAATAACATAAAACAAAAACTTGAATAATATTGTATTTTAAATTAAAAAAATTCTGATTTTAAAAATTATTTCTGCATAAAAATCTAAGTTTAAAAGTGAACCAAGATAATTCTAAAATATAATATGTAATTTTAAATGTAAACCAAGATAATTCCAAAATATAATACTACTGTTATATTCGATGAATAACTGATCGAACGATCGGCAAGGCCGCCGTTGTAAGGTTGTTTCCGTTCGAAACAATCCGTGTTCCGGTGCGAGGCGAACGACCGGACCGGACAGGCCGTTGAGACGGTGAAAGCGTCGATTATACCGTAATAAAAATATTTTAACATCCAAGACGCCAACGTACGCTAGTAACATCCACTTCTCAGCCTGTGCGCGAATAGCGCCCAGCGTGCACCTCGAGCGTATCGCACTCGCTCTCGCTTTCGCGCTATTAGTCGTAAAAGCGCATAAGTCGGCTGTGCCTTCCGGAAGTCGGCCAAGGAACGAACGGTACGCTTACGTAACGCGTGTCGTCTGTCCGACGTGTATGCCATCATCGCCAACCATCTCCTATCCTTTTGTTTTAGTTCACGGCTTTCTTCCTAGTGTGATGCAACTCCTCGCTAATGCACTCGCTATTGCACCGCGATACAAAAAAAAAACCAGTAACGATATTCGCGTGTCGTGTGTATTTTAAAAGTGTAGCAATGTCTTTATATAAAGCAATTATTTACTTATTATAAACATTCGCGTGTAGTTTTATTATTGTTGTGTATTTAGTTTCGATTATTTTGACGCAACAATTGATTTTTTTATCCAGCTTGTTCTTTATCTTTTCTAATTATTTAGTTCTAATAAATTTATATATTTATATATGTTTCTCATACCTGGATTTGCACCGTCGCGAAATTCGCGTGGTAGGCCACTGTATCGCAAGAAATACTGAATATGTCCCATCTCGTGATGCAAAGTTATCAAATCCTTCATTGTCACCTTTGTACACATTTTAATCCTAAATACAAATAAAAATTCAAAAAAAACATATATTAGATATTAAAAATTAAGTTTACTATTTACATTTGTAAGACACTTAATCAAAAGAGTTTTTTTTCTATTCACATTTATATTATTTACTATCCTTTTTCAAAAAGTTGAGACTATTTGATATATTATTGATATATGTGCATATATACACGCGTAGGTCTATTACTAAAAATATGAGGAAAACCCTTAATATTTGTCTGAAACCACCGCCCACTGAGTACGCATAGTTAGAGAGAGCAAAGAAATTTCTCGATTTATAAATAGTATTATGATTCTTGATTTAACCGCGCGTGTGTAGTTTGATAAATATATCAACCTGTAATCTAAGCGATTACAAAAATCCCACGCAGAAGCTTGGCAAATTAACGATCGATCGCCAGGATCGGCGATTATACTTCCAGCCCAAAATTCCGGTGGCATAGCGCTCAGGTTTAAAGACAGATAAAATTCCTCAGCCACTCGAATCATATCAATCGGTGTATAGCCCTATAACACAGAGTTGGCAGCAATTATTTAATTAACGTAAATGTGCAATCTTTAATAATATGAATATCAATATACGTTGATCGCAGAAACGTCAACTTTGACAAGCCTATGAAACATTTATCATGCAAAGAGAGTAGATGAAGAGATCTTACTTGAGCTCGCATTTCCTGCGTGACATCGGGATATATTTTTCCAGGATATGGTAAAGTAACATCCAGAAGATTGGTCCAAGATTGTCCCCACAGATTGCCTGTGACAAACATAACAATCAATTATATTATTACACAGGATTATGTGTGTAATTCACTACGTAATATATAATTTACTTCCCACATGTAGAATGCAAGATATTTTACAATTACATATTTTATAAATATCTTCTGAAACACATTGTTCTTACCAAGAATGTGAGACGGAAGAGACGTATGTCTACCAATTCTTTCGGGACCGTAGAGTTCTCTTAATTTTCTGCGAATATAAGCGTGTAATTCTTCATAAAGCGGACGTATCGTTTCCCAAACCTCGTCAATTTCCTGTTGCAAATTAGCAGACTCGTAAGGAAACATCCAGTATTCGGCGGCATCAGTAAAGTCTAAAAACAATAATCAAAACTATTTATATAAATATCAATTAATTTATACAAGATATTAAGTAATTAATATATACATTTTATATTTTCTAAATTTGCAATATAATACAAAATGAACATACTATTCAATCTTGCGGCATCGTTGTTTAATGTGACAAGTTGTTGATATAGATCTTTAATCGGTGTGCCACTTCGTCTGCGCCACTCTGTCCAGACATATTGAAGCTCATCCCAATCTCGACTCTTTGCCATAATTTGTGTTATATCTGTGAAATAAAATCATGATAGAGCGATCTCTTGTTATGCGAACGAGAAGGTGGCAATTATCAAAGTGAACAAACAAAGCGATATTTTGTGACATCGAATGTTATCAAAAACACGGTCGTGAACTTCTCAACTTGTATCATCTTTATTATTGATTATGTACTAATAACGTAAATTTCCTTCATCAAATTGTATAAATTTATCCATTCTCTTCCTTTTTAAATTCCTGAACTAAATTACACTGCACTTGCAACTGCGTAAAGCGTCTTCGCAATTAATTAATTCGCTTTCTACTCGAAATGTACACCTTTCTATCGTGTTTTATGTATTTACTTTGTGTCTAAATGGGCATGGAATTTATACGCTGTACGAGGATTTACACTGAGCTCAAAATAACAGACAATTAGAGACTCATACAGCGGCACAGAGATTTTCATAAATTAGCAGAAAGGGTGATACTCTAAGCGGCGAACGCGCGTGACGCATTCCACTTCTTCACACTTTCATGCGCATTTTGTACTTACGTAAAATTTCCCGTACAATTTCGCCGCGGCGAACCGTGAACGCGCGCGGTATCGCATCGATTCGATCGTTATTCAGTGCGTAATTCTCGCATGATGACATTACCTGGATATAGCCGCAGTCCACACCGGAAAGGATCGTTGTAAGCACATATCGTCGCTCCATTATAAACCGCAAGCATGTCGTTTATCAGTCGATTGTACTGCAAAGAAATAATCTTGTTACTATTAACAATTTACACTTTGTGCACACGTGCTGTTAGTTAGTTTGATAATAATATAAACGCTGCAATTTCGTGTAATTTATAAATTACTTGATGTGTGTGTGTGTGTGTGTGTATGTAAATCACATTACTTACTCTGTCTAGTTGATCCGGTGGCAGTGCTGAAGGACCCACGACAGACAAATAACGAATCCGTCGTCTGATTATAGGATCTTGAATGGTGAACAGATCGATTTTAGAGGTCAGAAGCCACGCTTGGTATTGGAAATCCGCGTAGGCTCGTTGCGCTTCCAGCTACAATTTGTTGATATCAACAAATATTAAGATATACAAATTTTTACAGAAAAACATTGAAACTTAGACATTTGTTTATAAAGAAAAAACATTGACATATTATTAATCTCATCATATAAAATAAAACAATTTTGTACATAAGAAGTCTTTCAAGAATGTTTTTTTTTTTAAGTAGACAACAGTCTTGTGTCATATTACGTTACGTTAATTACATGACTCGAGGAAATAATCTGCGTCCGATTAGGGAAACGCAGTTGCAGTAAAGCGCGAATCGACAAACGACGGTTTTACCGTTAGAGATAAAGCCGTATCTGTGCTCTTCCTGAAAGCAAACTGTGTTCACAGAAAAGTGATAAAGAAAGTGAAATTGCATATATGTTTTTCTTTATTTGAACATATGATTTAAGAAGTGTGTGTATGTGTGCACCCTTGCGAGACTATTATTAAAAATATTTATAATTGTATCTTATATTTTATTTAAATCTTAAATGTACGTGCATATGTACATTATATATACGTAAGATACTTTTCAGTTTAGAGAAAAATAATTTATCTAATGATTATGTAACATATTCTTATTCCTAACATATATGTTATGTTTCCTAAATGCAGGAAAACGTCTATGTTATTAGACGTACAAAAAAAACGTTCACGTAACGATCAAGAACGGTATTTTATTTCTTTGATAAAAAAAAGTATATATAATCACATTGTTTATTTTCAAAAATAAATCGTTGATTAAAACATTGAGATATGTGTATAATTACAAATTACTAATACCAACTAATTAGTTCGATTACTGATACCCCCGACACGATAATAAATACCTATCTATAAAGCTACAATGTAGCGCATATTGACGTTCTCTATAGAAAAGGAAAACGGCACCTTGATTATCATTAACGTCACGCGACGCGAGCCTCATTAGATTTTGCATTGAAAAGTACAAAATTCCCGTTTCGTGGCGGTACGAGACGGGCGATTGCAAAATCGTTTGGGATGACTATCGCGACAATAGCATCGCCTGGGAATATTTCCCGCGGAGGCGTTCGTCCTTTCGCGGACAATGCGAGCTGTCTTGTGTCAGGGAAAATCGTGGTCGCGATAGCTACAAAGTATCGCCGGTACACGATTCGCCAAACGATGGGCAGGTCAATGTGTATACGAACAGAAGAATTGCACGGGAAGATACCGAGAGGAGGTCGAGGTCTCTTGGAAGATGTTTCATAGAGTGGATGAGAAACGCATACGATTGTCAAGCGACTTATTTTCCACGGTTGTCGTCGACTTATATGTATAGTTTTAATGTCGAAAACTTAGCCTTTCTAAACTTTTTTCTAACAACAGACTCGCACGTTCTTAGCAATTTGCTGAAGTTTCTCTATTTAATGTGTTTAGTCTGTGTGTAAAGTGTGTGTGTGTGTGTGTGTTTCTCATAATTTTATTAGTTAACACAATTTTGTTATAACGTTAGCAAGATTAATTTATTGCATCACATCGTTTGTACAAAATACTGAAAGTATCACATTTCGTAAAACAGTTTAAATAGAGAACACAAGCATGCGGGTCACAAAAAGTTTCGAAATTTATTCGCCTGGTTAACGGGAAAATTTTAAATACGTGCGATGTGATAAAGTTCAATACGAACGATGTTAAAACGGAAATAATATTATTTAAATAGTAGAATAAATTTTTGTAAAGCTAGATTCAATATAATATTTATGTGATTTCACGGTGTGAGAATTTTTGTGTTTGCTTTCCGAGCGTATGGAACGCGTTTGTGTCATTTTCATATCGTTTTCAAGAACAATTTTACTTCATCAGGGTTTATTTTCTCAGGTTTCAGGCTGCTCTTAAACGCGAAAGTCATGCACAGAAAGATAGATTTGCATAATTTTTAAATCTTACCGCTTGTAGCTGCGTATATTCGTTGACATTAGTTTCGTACGCCCACTGAGCTATCACATTAGCACTGCATCTTTCAGCTCCGAGAAAATCTAATCTAGCTAAGATATTCTGGTAATCCACTTCATTGAAGGGAAGTCGTCGTTGGTTAACGTTGTCGTTCGTATACGGTGGCAAGTCCAATTGACCAAAAACTGCTGATACCAGATATAGTACGAGTGTCCATTTTATCTAAACATCCATTATAATTTATTAGTTTTGTATTGTTTGAGTATAAGAATTACATGTTAAACAGAACGAATATTTTATATTTTATATTAAAAATAAAACAAGTCGGAAATAATTATTGAAGTAAGGCTGTTCAGAATTGCGTGACAGTTTGACGGTATAAAGGGTCAGTTACCCTTCGTAAAATATTCGGCAGGGTCAATAAACTCGATCATGCGCGTGTCAATTGTTTATGATCCAGTTCTATACACACTAGTGATGATTGAATACGTTTCGCTTATCGCTGTTTACATGCCTCGCAAAATTCTTACAACTGTCTTATCACATCGATCTCCACAAGAAAAAATTTATATATCCGAGAGTCATTCTTTAAAAAGCTGCCAAACACATCGTAAGATATTGCATAAATTAAGATATACAATACACGAACAATGTGTGTGTCTCGGCTTTCTCCTCTAAGATAACAATTACGAACGATTTGTGAAATGATGGGCCTTACCCCCGTAGAAAACAGCTTCGTGAAATTACCGCGCTTATTATTATGGGACCTGTTACGAGTTAATATAGTAACCACATTGTTTCTCTCAAATCACGCTATGACGTTACGAGCGGAGCATTTACGCGCAATTCATTTGTTGCTCTCACGGTCACGTGTTACGTCTTCGCGTTACGTGCTTCCTCTTAGGAAAAGTATCTGCTTGTGCAAAGTAGTAGGTCATTTGCGATTGATCGAGATGCAATGACCTTGGATTTACATACAATCATGCTTATATATCTTTTATGCGTATTTTTAACTTGCAAATGGCATAAAAAGTTAATATTTCATAATCAATGTTGCTTCTTGTATAAAGTTTTTAAACGTCAATGTTAGTAACTGGAGAAATAAAAGTCATCAAAGTTTCAATTAACTCGACACTAAATGTGAGTAACTTTGTACAATACGAATAAATGATAGTATGAAAGTAAAAGCATGATTATTATGTGCAGTTAAGAGGCAAGATCCGATTCTCATTAAGATCCAACAAATAAACATGATTCATAAATTTACTTCAAATTTACTTACTACGTAAGTGTTTTTTTTTATATTGTATAAGAGTGCGTATTACGTGACTCATATGTGATTTATCATAGATAGAATGATCATTCTGAGACAAACTCTCTCATCACGCCAATATCTTATATAAGACAAACAATCAAAATAGTTCTTAATTTGTGACGATGTTTATCACTAAAATGAACACAATTATGTTTTGTTTAATACCGTAGTTTCCTGTCTTAATTACACATACATGTACACAGTTTCTCCAATTTTATCAAAATCTTCAATACCGTTGATTATTCACTACTTAAACCTAGATATTTGTCCGGCACACAAAAATCACCTTGTGTTTATGTGATAATCATACAAATATAAATAAAATCACGTATTTTTTAAATAAATCAATTATTGTCCTTCTAAAATTAAAATTTAAATCACTCTGCAAAAGACAATCAGTCATCACCAATTAAAAAAAAATAGAACTTCGGAGACTTACAGAAATTCCGCTGAAATAGTCCAACAGCCCGTTGGTCCGACTAAAGGCAAACTCCATGTGTCTTAAAAATTGTATTGATTTCAATTTTTGTTAACAATCATGTACGATTCTTGATTACAATTACTCGCGAATACACGCAACGACTCGTCGTTGTCGTCGTATAAAATTCCGTTCCACCGATCGAGCACGACTAACACGGGTGACGGTGTCGTTCTGCCGACGCTAAAAGCCTCGTGGACGACGTCAAGTGTACATTTATCCCTGCGAAGCTGTTCGAACGCGACCACGGGGAGGTCATCCGTGGCAAAAGAAGTGGGGGATTCGTGTACACCTCATTCGTGTCGTTGGTTTGTCAGAGTCGCTGTTGCCTAGACGGATTTATCGTGGGAGTAAAGTGGAGAACACAGAAGAAGATTGTGACCAGTATTTATAATTCGACCTTATATTTAAGGATTTTAAATATTACAAATTTTAGATTTTTACAAAACAAGACTGAAGACAGACTAAAAGCACAAATCAAAATACACACACAGATATTCATTTCTAAAAACAGATAAGAATAAAGAACAGCAGAGATATTTTATTTCTTGCAGAAACTGTGTCAGTTCGACCAATTAAAGGGACAAATAAAATTTGTAGTTGCAAAGAAATAAAGAGGCAAAATTCACCTGCTATTGATTGTGACACCATGAGACTCTTACAATCTCTGACGTTGACAAGAGTCACTCGCCGGTCCCTTTCAAAGAGGCCCATTGTCCATCGCATATCTGCTCGTTACATCTCCACCATTTAAGTCTTCGAAGACTAATAGAAGAGTAAAGGAGCGGCAAGTAATAAAAATTGCTCAGAATATAGATGACGAATATAGCTTTAACTCTATGATAAGAACAAATAGATATGTGTCAGAAAATACTTTATTATTTATCGAATTAATATTATTGTTTTGTTTAAATCTTTGTAAAATCAATGATCAAAATAAAAAGAAGTATTAAATGAAACACAAACAACGTAATACATACGTATATCATATAAACATATGATACACGTATTATGTAAGTTCATAGAAGCGAGCGACCGCAGAAATCGCGCGAGAGTAATATTTATGCATACCTACGACTCATACAGATGAATCGGAAGGGCGTGTATTCGTGAAACATCGATGAATAATTTCTTCGCGAAGCATCAAATTATAAAACTAACTCATGTGCAATTTCATACATTCAAAATGACTCATAGCTTGCAAATCTAGTAGCGTAGGTAATTATATTTCATTTTGTCGAGATATAACGATATGCGTTACTTCCTGTCTCGAATCCTGCCTCTCTCGCTTTTAAAAAACCGTGGCGATATGTTAAAACAAAACTAAAAACTTGCAGTATTGATACTTGAAAAAAATTACAATATTTATAATTTATAATTTTATTGTTGTAGATTTATTTAATTAAAAACCATAATGTTGTTGTTTTTTGACAAATAATATTGTTTCTAATTAAATAAAATTTTCGTTTTCAAAAATTAACTCTTAAACGTGTACATATGACGCACCAGCAAGGAGTTAATCTCAACGCTAGGACGTCGTCGGCCCGAATATAATGTGCGCCAAACCTAGAAATTAATTCTGTAAATTATTAATAATATATGCGAGTTTTGATTCATCATGCATCTCACGAACATACGTACACGCGTATATTACAAACGTGAGGTTAACGCAGATACGAATCGGTTCACACATGCGTAAGTATGTATGTGCGAACATTTCTCGCGTCGCGTGTATTCACGCGCGGTAGCTGATCTTGAACTACATGTTCCACCTCGCTTCCATGATCGGCAGCGCTGTCTTTAACGATCTAACGGCGGTCGCGCAGGTTATCCGTAACGATTAACGTGACGGCAGAGCTCAACAATGAAAAAGCGTAAACAACCGCGCCCAACAACCTGCTTGAGAGGATAGTCTCACGATGGATTAGGAATGCACGTAGGTCTTGCAAATACGTCTAGGCCGGTTTACGAGACCTTGAGTTGTTATGGCGAAGTTTCTTACGTGCATATGTATCTCGCACATATTTCATGCCGTAGTGCCACTAGCATGCACATATCTGTATAACGATATATTCCGTTTACATAATGTGTTGTTATATGCGTTCCCCCGTGATGGATATTATGTAATAGATACTTACTTGTGGGACACATAGTGCAACACATAAGATTTTCAGATATTTTTGACTTGTCCGTGTCAACGCAAGTGTAAACGCAATGAAATTTTATTACAAGCTTGTGCTTCAATTGTCAGTTGCTGCCAATTTTAACAAAACGATAGTGTGACGACTTACATTCGCGATGATTAAGTTAAGCGTAGAAGCACAGATACGTAATAGAGATTTTACTTTGTAAAATTAAGTCAATTTATTCGTCCTGAACACGTGGAATTACACTTTCAATGTCGTACGCGGTTTGCTCGCGCGTACATACAGGTTTCATTTACAAAGGTATATAAGTAACCTGCATGTTGGGACTTAGCTTAGACAATGCTAATCTTATTGGCAGATAATGCGCGCACCGGTCTCACGTACCGGCCGCAATTCTTGGTTCAAGTACGCGCGAATTATACATGTTCGCTATGTACATTTATTTATTTACAACGTGTCTCTCGCTTGCAGCGTTCAGACGAATTTTAATGAATTTTGTAGCAACTCAAAAAAAAAAAACATGATATAATCATTTATCAAGTAAACAAAAGAAAAAGAAGGATGACGCTACAGTTTACACTTGCGCAATTCGAACTCTATCGCTAATTTAAGTGGCACAGCTCAGGTTACAAGAAGTTCGAGTGTAGTAAGAGTGCCGGAAATGCATTGAACGTTGCTGTCGCTATTTTCGATCATTGTTATTCATATACAGACCGTTATTCCCAATATTCTGTGATTTCCTTTCGCCGAAATGATTAGGTATATCCCGTCAAGACTTCAATGGTTCCTTAAATATGATTTTCCTGTTTCATTGACGTCATTATATTCTATGAGAATTGTAAATACTATAAATTTCTACGTAACATATGTGTAATGTTATTCATTATTTTCGAAAAAGCGTAACGTTGATTGATTATCGTTTTGCAGCTTTGTCGCATCTTTTGTGTATTATTATTTTTTGCGACACAAATTTCCTTTGAACTTTCCTCCGCACAACTTTAGAATTACCAAGACGTTTTACACTTCTGAGCTTTATGAAGCGTTTCGTATACAGTATCACGCGATAACAATGCGATCGCAATGTGAGCTGATAATTATTTATCAGCTCTCAATGCAAACAATCGCGTGGGAAAATGCTGAGATGCTTAAAACCGGTATTATGCAAAACATTAAGAATCATATGCAGAATGGAGTGCGACAACTCTCATGTGTGTGACGATTCTTTATCACGTGCAGAATCCGGAAGATTGTGAGTATCTTGATTTAGAAATTTTCTTTCAAGGAGAAACGCAAAACACATAACAAGCAAGACAAGAAAATATTACAATTTCCGCGATGCGGTACAATTGATTTCATGTACTCGATCGAGAACAGTAAGAAACTGGCCTGATTGTCGGTCTTCAAGGTAATTTTATTGTCTTGTAGTCGAGGAATAAAATACAGAGGAAATGTGTAATAGAAATAGATGGAATATATTACATAAAGCGTTTTGCGTTAAATAAATTAGCGAAACCAGGCGCAGATAATTACAAACAGCGAGTTTGCATATGTTGCGTTTACCGAACGTCTGCCGACAAAGCTTCTGCTGACTACAATCCGGGAAGTAAAACCGTAAAATCAGTAATTTTGCACCAGTTTTATCTCACTTCATTTAAAATGCAAATAAAGGTGAGCGAAATATGTTATTCCCTTTACTGCATATGGCAGACTGTTTCTCAGATCACTTTTATGCTCCGGTTTTGCACACAACTGAAGGAGCGTACAGCAGCGTTACTCAATTATTAATTACGCTTACAATTAGATGTAAGCGTTAGACAAACAGTCTTTTTTATATTATCTACGGAATAACTGTTATTAGTTAGACTAAAGAAACTTGACCGTTTTTCCGTAAATAACAAAACAATGATTACTATAATTATCTCACTATGAAAAAGAATTAAAAAAAGTTCCAAAGCAATTAATAAGTATAAGAAAACTCTTTAAACAAAGGAAATAGCAAAACACACGTGTAAAACATCTTGTAACAAAAATCTCTTCTTGTATGCAATGTTTTTTATCTCTATGTTATTTGCGTTTCTCTAAATTGATGTAATACATAAACAAATGTCTTTTTTTGCCGCGTACGAAACTTTTCGTGTATCACGCTGCTTAGCCCGTGTTTAAGACAATTCTTTTTCTTGCAATATTACGTAGTCATTAATAACGGAGATTGTTGCTCGTCGCCTGGTACTCACGACCCTGCGGTCTCTGAATCACGTCGATTGAGTAAGATTTAACCTTCTTTTTTTTTACACACATGTTCTACAGTATATGTGTGTCGTGTGACATACAATACAGTAAACGCAGAAATATACGAAGAAAAGTAAAAATTTTTATCAGATGTGGTACATGTCAAGTGCGATAACGTCATCGTTATTCTTTGCAAAATATCAAACCAGTATTCTTTCTCTTCTTTTGATGTTTTACATTTTGATTTGTAACATTTTTCATTTACATATCCTAATATTTTATAACAATTATGTTTAAAAATATATATATGTACATATATGTATATATGTATCAAATTTAATAAATTCTGTAGATTACATATGAAAAAAATAAAAGAGAAACATTATTTTTTAAATCATCATTAGATTTAATAATAATTTCAAATATATGTATGTAAGTCTAAACTCTTAAATATTTATTAACAAGATTTGATCGAAAAGAGCTGTAATATATCGATGAGCGCAAGTAATAATTAACCTTTGCACTCGAGCGGCGCCGATACGGCGCCCGGCTGATTTGAAGTGTCAACTCGAGCGGCGCTGCTGCGGCGCCCGGTTTTCGATATAAAAATAAATAAATTGGTGAAATTTTATTATTTGTATACGTTTGTTTGTTTATTTTAAAGTACTTGTAAAATGTTTCCCTAATTTGGCCGAAATTGTCTCGAGTTGCTGGTTCGCGCAAGCGAAAAAGGCCTCGAGTGCAAAGGGATTGCGATAAATATAATTATATTTCTCTTGTTTCAATTACGTTTATTTTAATGATATGATACTTATTTACCGATGGTGCATTATACACATACATTGTAATTTTTAGTTAAAGTTCATTGATTGGAACAGAGATGTGAAGGTGTCACCATCAACAAAGACACTCGCAAACTGAATACTAGCAGAGAGAAGATTGAGAGCGGCCAGGGTCATATGAGAAACTGTAATAGCTTTCCATTCTGTAAGCCAGCGCAATGTCGAATGGTGCACATTAGCAACTACGTAACCAAGTCATCGAGCGTCTTGTCGGTGTGTACGCTATGTCAAACGTGGACATGGTACTATTCCTTGCTATGATCACAAGTTGCCAATCTATTCTGTGCTATGTGCACGAGCAAACAAACTTTAACATAAAAAACTTCATTTTTTTTTGGAAACATGATACTTTACATTATCTCATCCAAAGTTATACATGTACATGCGTGTGCTATATTTTTTAATCACACCAGAAGCAGTACATGTTACTGCATCTGACAGTCCGCAGTCTGTGCGAAGTGGGACGGAAAAATATACACACACTTCTATATATTATATTACAATTATATAACATAATATACAAAATTATACAACAATATATACTGTGTAAAACGTAAAAACATTCTTATTTCTCCGAGCTTCTATCTACCTACCATTCGTTTCCCAACGTTTAAACGCAAAAATCAATACCTTCTAAGCAAAATATCAAAATATAATTAATTGTTACTCCTAGAGCTCGTCAAGACACATCGAACCACGTGGTCATTTTCTTAGTAATGTCACTTTTTACATTATGTCCTGCTAAAAAAAAAATGTTTAAATGCAAAATTCAATGGCTTTTAGGCCGAATATGGAAAAATAATTATATGTTACTCCTAGAGCTCGTCAAGACGCATCGAACCACGTGGTCATTTTCTTAGAAATGTCATTTTTTACATTATGTCCTGCTGGCAAAAAACAATGTTTAAACGCAAAAATCAATGGCTTCTAGACCGAATATAGAAATATAATTAATTGTTACTCCTAGATCTCGTCAAGACGCATCGAACCACGTGGTCATATTCTCAATTACGTCATTTTTTTTTTTTTTGCTCTTTTGACACCGCAACTTTTTTGAACTCGAAAACCGATGTCTATTAGCCGGAATAGTTACTAAACAATATTTATTACTTTTAGATTTTTGCGACTTACGTCTAAGTACGGATTTGTTCTCGAATTGTATAGGTCTTTCAATTTGTTGTGCTAGAATGTTGCTGCATCGCACCATTTTTTAAACTCGTAAAGTTATCACGTTTTTGTTAAATCCTGATGAAAATTGTGAGACATTGAAGGAAAGATTATCAATATAGAAAACATGGTAGATATAACTACGATCATAATGTACACAAGAGAATTTATTTTTAAGAGAATATATAGAAGTGTGTTTATATTTTTCTATCCCACTTTGCTCAGAGTGTGGACTGTCAGATGCAATATCTTGTACTGCTTCTATGGTTAAAAAATATAGCACGCGCATTTACATGTGTAACTTTGGACAAAGAAATGTAAAGTATCATGTTTCCAAAAAAAAATAATTTCTTTTTTTTTTTTTTTAATTTTATTTGGTCGTATTCCTGGCACAGATCAGAGCTGGAGCTTGTGGACATATCACGAAGTAGAACCATGGCTATGTTTGACATAGCATACATACCGACAAGTCGTTCCTGGACATGGCTACGTAGTTGCCAATGTGCACCACCCGTAGACAATGCGCTGACTTACGGAGCAGTAC
>QVOA01022244.1:0-29051 GCA_014825685.1 Pseudomyrmex cubaensis
CTTCAGGAAAGTAAAATAAAAAACAATATTAAAAAATAACAAAAATAAAAGTCTGTTTTTTGCATTTAAAGAAAACTATGGCCATCTTTATCCTAACTGAGAGATTAATCCTTCGAGACGAGATGCGAGGTATTGGACTTGTTATTTTTCGTGCGAAGCGAAAAATGACCCGCGTTCACATAGGTATTTCGCGCAAGTTATTTCCCGAGCGCGCGTACTTTGCCGGATATTTTCCGAGATAGCTATCCACGAACTCGCACAGCGGGGTATAGGAAAAATGTTGGCGATATAAAAAAAACGCTTCTATATACGCGATAGACTTTTTGGAACGTCTTCACGTCCGCTTCATTAATATCTTTCATTAATATTCATTTTAAAAAAAAGCGTGAACATATACTTCTTGTAATGCGAAAAAAATGTATTTGATGATAAAACACAGCCGCGCGCGATACATACCTATGTAATACCTACACATTCTTCTCCATTGCGAGACAATAGCGCTATTGTTTGTAGCGGGGGTAGAGTGAGCTTCTCTTTCCGTTCCGCGTGATTGATCGACCGCAGAATGATCATTGATCGCGTCGTTCGCGATGCACACACCCTTCCGTTCGTTCTACGTTTGGTGTTCCGCGAGCGTGCTATTACAATAATACCGAGAATGTTTTTCCGTGTGCAGCAATGATCCGTAACTAAATGCAAATGCATGTGGACTGTAGTAAATGCAAATTTGAAGAGACGTCGCCGTCTCAACTTTAAACCCGCCTAATGCATTCAAGTGCGACGAAAGCAACGGGGAAGTTCGACGAACTCGGGTGGCGTGTAAGCCAACGCCTTTATGCAAAATTGCAACAACATCGTTTGACTTCATTATTGCGAGCTCTGGCCTAATGGCGGTGTATATGTACGTGTCTGCGCGAGTGCGGCGCGTCAGTCGGCGTCCAGGAGGATAACAGATGGACAAGTAGACGTCGAACAGACCCGATATATAGTTAACGGCGACGGCCGACGCCGTCGTTTGCCTCGCGCCACGATATACGACGACCGATCCGGTCTAGTAGGTAACACAAGTAATAACACAAATGCGCGCGTTCAAACGTGCAAGTAATAATGCAAGCTCGCATTGTTAAGCTCCGAAGGTCCAAATAAACATCTACTATTGTGCGAAAGTTCTTTTGTTCTCGAACGCTTCGCTATTGTGCCGACGACGACGACGGAGCGGCAGGGAGGCCGCCTTGAAATATGAATGATAATTGTCAACTCCCGCGATGTATAACGTTGCCAATGTGTTCCACATAATACCCCGTAATAATGCATTAAAGGCGTACACAGTTATTAATGTCAAGCGGTAATAATTACAACGGCATATACCGTTGCTGCAACAGAACGACGTATAGACTGTGAGAATTGAGGGGGAAGTCTGAATCAATCCGCGCACGATGTTTCAAATCAAGTAAGGCTTCCATCAAAGACAATCCAATAAATTTGCCACCAAAGCACTCCCTCGAGACAATTATGCAAACCGCGCTCATTAACGAATGCAAAGTACACTAGAGAGAGAGAGAGAGAGAGAGAGAGTCAGATCTCGCAGCGGATTCTCGAGTGTACAAGCTGGATCGACACATTACTCGCTTGCAGGTAATTTATCTACGTTTACGGGCATGCAAATTCACGCGTACCGACTCGCGCTGCCGTTCTCATTTATTAGGGGAACCTCAACCAATCTGACAGCGTAATATCTAATTCCCGGTTGAAGTTTCCGCGAAACATAATATAATAATTCATCATCGATCGTGCAACAATTGCAAATGCAAATTAAAATTTACTTCAGTTGCACATAGTTTATGCACATTCTCAACCAGCGCGCGCGTACACTCCATGTTCTATTATTCTATAGAAAATTATATGTTAAATTGCCGAATAGGGAAGGCACGGAAAACCGGAGATTTCAGGTATTTCGATTTTTGGCCGAGGTGATTTTTTGCAATATAATTTCTACATTAATTGGGAAGGGGAAATGGGTATTCTCGATATACGAAATGCAAATCAAGCATCCTATATGATTTCAGAATTGAAAAATTTCAATTCAAAAATTTCGTATAAGAATTTACACTCTTAAAATAAATATAAAAATTAGAAAAAACGGCCGAAGTGTATAAAGCACAAAATTAAAATTAAAATATAGACCTTCCAGCCTTCGGATTGCGGTTAGAGGCAAATAAATAAATAAAACAGTTAATTAATATGTGGAACGTTTCGATTGTCGTATAATTTTGATCATCATCAGCCACTAAATAAATAAAATAAGAAGATTACAGGATAATTCAATAATAATTAACAAAAAGTATAAATATAAATATATTTAAAAATAAGAAAAATATATATATGAACGCTCGAGTAATAAATACAGTCAAATAAATAGATAAGAAGGTCAAATAACGAGCAACAATCAGATGGTGTAAAAGTAATGTATATCTTAAAAACAAAAGTAATGTATATCTTAAAAACAAAAATTACATAGATAACAGCGAAACGTTTCTACTCTTACTAGAGTCTTCATCAGTCGCAAATAAAAAGATTTTTAATCTTAATAAAAATTTTTTTATTTGCGACTGATGAAGACTAGTAAGAGTAGAAACGTTTCGCTGTTATCTATGTAATTTTTGTTTTAAGATATACATTACTTTTACACCATAAACATCTGGTTATTGCTCGTTATTTGACCTTCTCATCTATTTATTTGACTGTATAAATATATTTAAATATATTTATCCGCAAACGATCCAGCGATCGGCTCTCATTACCGTCGAAATTTATTACCAGGTTTAAAACTATATGAGCCTTAAATATCTTAATTCGTTTATGTTATCTTTAAATTGTATTTAGAACTTAGATTTCGGAACATCTCAATATTTCTATAGTTCACTTCCTACAAATTTTTTTGTAGCTTATTAATGTTTGAGATAAAACTGTGTATAAAGGTTTTTACAACATAAAAAACTTCTACCTCTTGGCGCGCCGATATACGTGCGATGTTACGTTAATGCGCCGTGTTAAAGTTTCATAAATTGAAATAACAAGAGCTGACTCGAACTTGGACTATGAAGCATCGAGCGGAGCTTAGATGTGAAGCACTCTTACCTTTAATTGGTTAACCATACAGAATTAATTTAATCCTGTAAACTCTAATCAGATCAATTCGTTGTTAGACGAACGAACGTATTCGTCCTAACTTTGGTCGTGTTTCTAGTCATTGCCACAGCGATATAATTAAAATGATTCGAAATTTTAAATAAATTTGATTACGTTATATTTTCTCTTAAAAGTTACTTTTTGTGAACGTTGCAAATTTGTCGGTATGTTTATTTAAAATGTGGATTTGCAACGAGACTTTCCCGCAACACCTGTAAAACGAAAAAGTATTCTTAAAAAGAGCGAATTGTCACTTCTTGGAAATAAAGAACGTTTACGATTCTTAGAAAGTGCCGCAAAAATTTTACGTAACGCAACAAGAGCGAGCTATAACAATAAATTTATAAATTATTTTATAAATATATTATAAACCAAACGATTATCGCACACCGTCAACACGGTAGATATCAAGAAAAGCACGAAATTTCTGAGAATCGCGAAGCAGCGTATAAGCAAACAAAACAGGATTATACGACGCTTATAAGATATATATATACGACGCTTTAATGTAAATAGCAAGAGAAAATCCAAAGCATATAGCAAGTGTATGCACAATTGTACGCGCAGCTTTCGTCAACGAATATTCAAAAGAATCGCTATAATCGGATAATCCCCATGTAAAACTTATTGTTAGAAACGTTAAGCGAAAAAGAGTTGATACAAAAAATTTCTGTAAAAGAACTTCCGCGCTTATCTTTATCTCATTTATTTTACCAACTTTCGACGATAAGAGATATCATTTGATATGCTGCGCGAGCTCGCGGCAAAAGCGCACAAATATATATATATATATATATATATATATATGTATACATATACATATATATTTATATATGTATAAACACGCGACAAAAGTTTCGCAAAGAGGCCGATAAGAAACCGGAAAACGCTGCTATGCATTTGGTACATGGCGCATCTTGCGCGACGTACAGGAAGCACTAACGACTCACATCCGCCGCACCTCTCTGCTTTCCCCCCGCGGAATACTCGCTTTTCCAACGTGCGAGGGTGAAGGAGCGAGGGTGGAGGAACAAACAAGAGGCATCGGTAAATGCAAATATGGAGCGCGAGTCTGGAGACGTCCCCCGTTCGTGTCCCTTCGGTCGAGCCTTCGGGGTTAATGCATTTGAGTGCATTGCGCGATGGTGGGTTGTTTGTCGGCGTATGCTTGTATGCAAATGCGCGGTAAAGAGGACATCGCGCTACATCGCGCGCGCAGGGACCTGGTAATGTCGATCCCTCGATTGTCGGCATTTCGACAGTGCGTTATGTAAATAAACGTCGCCGATGCGACGGCTCTCACAAACGGCAGCGGCTACAGCCTGTGTTTCCGCCGTCGACCAATTTAGCGATCGCGCGAATAATTTCAACGAGAAAGAATAACAAGACACTCCGCCAAATTGGGCTCCGGTTTCCATATTTTTCTCTTGTTGTTACGTTTTTTTCCTCTTCTCATTTCTTCACGCAGTCGTTTGTAATGGACGAAGTAAGAGCTTGGAAGAAAGTGTGCTTGGTTTTCTTGAATTTTTTAAAAACACATTTAGAGACGCGAAGGAAACTGTCTGACAAAGATCGTTATGATGAAGTGTTATAGGAGGAGACAATACGCGGATCGCTCTCTCTCTTCAGTCTAAGCTCTGAACGTAGTTGCATAGTTCTAAGTTTCGCAGACGTAACGCCATTGAATACATTTAACGTAAACAAGAACTGTGAGGAGGGGAATCCCAAGCAGTCGCGCGTTTGGCGCTAAATGCGCGACGATAGCGGGCCTTTGCGTTCGATAAATTTAAAGCTGAACTGCTGTTCGTTCGAAGAAGTGAAATACAATAACTCGTATTACAGTTGCGTGTAAATAAATATCTAATCGATATCGCGTTGCTTGCGAACCGAATCGCGGGATGAAATAAATTTAAGGTGTGGATTAACCGTTAGGTTAGGTTAGAGGTTGTTGCCACTTCTTTATAATTTATATTGGTCTTATTGAGATTTAGGTTTGAAGGCGCGTGAGCTTCATTGAACAAACCATCTCCCTTCCCTCCCTATCGCCGCCTGGAAAATTGCAGGACCAGCTCGTGGCACTTTAATGCGCCATGACAAACAACCGATCTCAGACGAGAGGATGCGACGGATCAAGTAAGAGCCTTCCGAAAATCACCGCGAGATCCCGAAAGATCGTCCGGGGGTGGCGGAGAAAAGAGAGCGCGGGTCCTAATTCATGTGACGGAAGGGAAAGGGAAAAGGGAGGAACGTAATTTGCAATCAGACGTCGAAGTCGCGGGACGCAAACAAGGAAGTCCCTTACGACCGATTGGCTCGAAGCCAGTGACGGATCGCCGTGGTCTTGCCGAGAGGGTGGCGTTTTGTCACTCTCGCAGCTTTTTCACGGTGCGAGCTACCACCCTCGGAAGCTCAACACTCACCTTCTTTACTCGCCAGACTTTTCCTCGGCAAGCATGACTCTTCCCTTCCCTGCGACTTCAAACCTCCTCGTCTTTTTTTCGGTCGATAATAAATCAATGCGGGGCACTATTTACAATAGAGAACGCGCTCTCGTTGGTTTGATCTTTTCTCTAAACGACCGCGATAAATGCTGCTTTTTCGCGCATATCTCATAACTCACAATTTCGCTCTCGAAAGCTTCGTACACTGCGTACACGCGCTCAAGTTGTTTGCTCGCGACGAAGAGTGCGAGATAGACGGTCTGCAAACTAAAAGTCTCGGCGTGTTGAGTTCTTTGAGTGCAGGCCGGAGCTCTAAACGACTAATATGGAGACTACGTTAAGATTCCTGTGTGCAATTGTTGGATCAGAGTTAACAACGCGTCTTTCTGGTAAACAAGTGAATAAACGATTCGGCAAAGTTATTCCAGAGGTGCGAATTAACAAGCATAGAGTTTTAAGGAAAACAAATTTTTTCGAGTCAGGCGCGGCGTATAAATAAATAAAATAAAGTTGAAAGCTTTTGAAGCCAACACGGAAGATAAAAAAGTTTCGAGATGTGTTCGGCACTGTAAAAGTCGCGCAACACGAATGTGTATCGCGTGCGCAAAGAAGAACGTATGTATATTTTAACCCGCGAGAAGGATAACTTTAGGACTCATAACAGTGTATTTTCGCGCGTCGTAACTTCGCGCAAGCACTTTGTACACAAGGAACATAAACTCGAATTGAGTTTGCCAATGTCAAACTCCCCTAAAAACACACCCCTGCTGCGTCTCGAACGTCTCAGCGGAAGTTCACGCAGCTTTTACGGTACTTATACAATATAACGGCATTGTGGTAAACACCGGTGGTTGGGTATTACTCCCGCTCGAAGTAGCTCGCACATATATTCGCAACAAAAAGCGTCTTCTTTTGAATGTAAGAAAACATCTGACAACGTCTCGTGTCCGAGTTCGCCGTTTTTATGATTGTCTTTACTACTTACCGAGGTATGAAAAGTTCGGCCGAGTGCCGAATGCATGGGTAGGGTGATCAGTAAAACAATAATGTAATTTGTCAGTATACATTACTTTCGCAAAAGAGAAATCATACCGACAGAGCATTTTTCAAATTTAATTTACACATACAAAAGAAAATATTTCAATTAAAATGAAAAATAAAAATATTTTGATAAAAAAAATATAAAAAAATGAAAATATTTTGATTAAAATCGATGTCACATGAAAGGGGCCGCGATAAACGACATTTGTCAGCGCGCTCTGATTTTTGACATAGCACCAAAATTAATTGCGCGCAGATATACAAATAAGTATGGAAATCCAAGAGTACGGTTCAAAGCGTACATTTAATGGCTATTCGGGGCGAAGTTTCATTAGAACTATTGTAACCGAGATATTGAATTTCGCCGTCTGAGATAATTCGATTACGATTGCTCGTGCCGAATTTTCGAAAATCGCATTTCACCTCTATATTTTAACGGCACACCTGTTTTGCTCGTACACTGTATATACGCGAATATATATATACATATGTAAAAACACATTACTGTAATATTGATTACTACGTTTCAGGTGTGATAAATATAGAGTTTTGCGCGAGAATAAAAAGAACAGTTTTGTTTTCATCGAAAACGTATTTCTCATTTCGCATAAATAAATTCTCTAATTTTCGAACAAGTCGTTTTTCAATAACGTCGAAAAGATCCCGTATAATTTTATACAGCGTACAGAGACCCAACGAACTGTAACAACCCTGATAGGAAACCATTTACAAAATTATATGACGAAATCTTGTATTAAAATTGCAATTATACAGATATAGTTTAGGAAATAGATGTAAAAACATTGATCTTTTATAAAATATTTGTAGTTTTTTGCAAAATTACTTTTCGAATACTATTTCGGCAAAAGAATAAAGATATGGCGAATCATCTTAGCAGTATATTTGCAAAATTAATTTCAGAAAGAAATTGTCCAATAATTGGAAAAATAAATTGCACATAAAGAATATGAAAAACGCAATGTAAATACAATGTAACGTATAAAATAAAGTCAATTCGAGCAAAAAAAGATTTAATATAAAATATAAATGTATAAATGTTTTACATGTTGCACATGATTACAAACGAAATATTTCGACTCTAACTTGAGTCTTCTTCAGTCGTGAACAAATAAATATATATAAATTACAAAGATGTTAAAAATAGAAATAAATAGATATATCAAACGAAGTCAAAATTTGAAAGGCAACGCAAAAAGGCTGAATGTGGTCATCATAATAAAGAAGTGGTAGTTACCTTAGGATGACATTTTAAAAAATAAACCAGAGTACTCAGTCAAGGTAAAATACACAAGAATGAAATTCACAAAACTTATAAGCAAGACGGTCAAACGCTGCGGACAGAGAGAAGAAGCGCGAGACTTATAAATATCCCCACCAAAGATGTTTGTCACGAGTTTAACAGTGAGAGCAATTCAAAATAAAGTAAGATGTGTCAAGTAATTTCAAATCATTTACAGAGTTTAAGCCGTGTGACTGTTTTTTTATATGGATCATCTCCGATATCAATCTCTTGTAAAAATTATGTTCATGATCTAAAATCTGAACATTGTTCCAATCAAACGAATGGCCAAGTTTCATTCTATGTTTCGAAATTACTGACAATTGAGAGGAAGCTTTTTTTATGTTGTTGACGTGTTCTTTTAGTCTCGTTTTTAATTGCCTCTTAGTCTGTCCACGTAAGATGCTGAGCAATCGTTACAGTTAATTTTATATACAATATTTGTGTGAGAGTCATGGTCAGTTTCATCCTTGTAGACCCTGATTATGTTGTTTAATTTGCTGAGACATTTTTAACCAATCATGAAGTCAGTTTTATTAAACACTTTTGAAATCGGCTCAGAAAGATGCACATAAAGAAATCAAGTTACTTCATGTACATGCTTACAGAAATGTATAATAATTCCTAAAATTTTAAGTAGAAATATTGCACATAAAATATTGCACATTAATGCAGCAAAATCAGTTGTCGAAAGAATTTGCTAATTTTTGCCAAATATTATTTCCAAAATTGTATTTTGACGCAAACTGTTGCGTTATGGCGAATCATCTTAGTGCAATTATTGCAAAATCGTCGTTATTTATGATGCCATTTTTGTGCAATATTTTCACAGTTTAAAGTAGCGTCCGAATGCCGCGACGACCTATGTGTAATATTTTGATGCTTCGAAGCTATTTACTTAAATATAGAAGAGACCATTGCAACATTAAAGAAATCTTTCGCACGTAACATATAGAGCGGCAACATCGCCGCGCGCACACGCTCGAATAATTACATCGAAGGTACATACATATACGCGGAGAAAAGAGCAGTGAAAAGAGCGGTTTCGGTGAGCGCGCAATTGGTGATTAATATTATCAATAATAATTGATTTCATAACGGGCCGATATTTCCATTTTGTGCATGTCATTATGTAGATCGGCGAGAAGCGCCCCGCGCATAATTAGCCGTGGAATACATCCGCGCGCTCAACAAAATTATTTTAATATCATTTCCTCTCTCAGAGAACATGCCGGTCGTGTTTAATATACGCGTGTGCGCGCGCGGGCGCGTATTCAACACGGCACAAACACAAAGCGGGATGATACACGATGTAAATTACACTACCTATGAAGAGAAAAAGCCGCGAGCGTCAGACGTTTTGGACAAAAACACGAAAATACAAGATACACCATTTTCCCCGATTTTATGTGACAAAATAATATCCCATACGCGCGTAATTGCGGAGAAACGCAGCTGCTAGATTTTACATATTGATATAAAGCTTTCGCGTTCGATCTTCATTATATGAACAATGCGCGAGTCTCGAACCGGTCGCGTTCAGCGCTAAATTTGCAGTGGGAAACACTTGACCGACGTGTACTCGGTGCTGTGAGTTTCGGACGTACCGCGCTCTCGTGTTAATTCGCGCTGCGGATTGCGAGAGACCTGGAAAAGTCACCAAAGTTCGCGAATTTCCACGGCGATGGAAGTACACGCTCTCACGCCGCTTTAAACGTGAGACGCGCGGAACTAAATTACTCGGTTCTTGCATTGACATTTAACATACAATCGATATCGATCGCGTGTTTTCGCGGCGTAAAACTCTCGTTAATACGAATCGCTCTCTCTCGAAACTTTCTTCCGCTTGCGCCGTCTATATTTATGTGCGCGCGCATATCTTGCAAATAATTTTTAATATCGTTTCTCCGTAAAGAGCGCCGGAAGCGAGGAAAGAGAAAGAGGGAAATTACTCAAGACGAGAGTTCGCGAGACGGTTTTTAAGTACACAACTTTAAATCGTCCTTGCCAGAATTTTCTGAATTCTGCGCGACCGACGCGGACGACTCCTGCGGCAGTCTCCTCCAGCAGATTTTCTGTGCGCGCATCCCATTATCATCTCCGCCGGGCATCACGCGATCGAGTCGGATTTTCTCGGCGCCGTTGGCTCGACCGGTAAATTTGCTTTTTCTATTAGCGGCTTCGCAATACATAGCAAGAGATGAATTCTCTCGGAATTGCTTGACCTCAATTCCGTCGTATACTCCGTAGGGGTGCTCGGATATGGTACTTCTTTTTCCGGACTCTTTTTTTTTTTTTTTTTTTTTTTTCTCGTATTTAATTGAACGGATCTACTGTGTAAAATTGGCTAAAACTGCTAATATCTATCGCATGTTATCGTTGTTTATTTGTAATCTCGTTTATTCGAAGTAAAACACTTTACGAAGCATTGCGCCCCTTATCACTTTTTCTTGAGACACAATTCTTATACCAAAAAAAAAGAAAAAATTAAATATATGTAGTATATGTAGAAATGTAACAGAAATGTCAAAAAATTGTGAAACAAATTATAAATAAGATGAGTAGACTTTGTGAAATTGTCAATAAATAGAGTTAAAAAGGCTAATACAAGGTGATTACTAGATGTTCGTGTAAAAATTTCAATTTTTATTTAGTCAAACGTTTCGATCCTGGTTTGGATCATTATCAATGGCAACTACAAAAAAATTTTTTATTAAAATTATAGAAAAAGAAAAAGAAAAATTTGATAGCTTATAAACCATTGTGAAACAAAATGGAAAAAATAACACGCGAACATAACTAAAAACGATCATTACATAAACAAGACGTGTTGCACTGAAAAATTATGTAGTTCTGCTACAATGCTTTTCTCGCGTTGTACCGCAATTACTAAACTTGACCACTAAAAATTGTTCAAATCGGATCGCGAGGAGCCACGTTGCACGCGCGCGTGGAGCCGCTTTCCTAATTCATTCCTAACTACTCTCTTTGCCCATTTCTAGACCGATTACTATCTATGCGGAAACCGAATATTACCATCGCTATCTGCACACGGTTGTATTCCTGCGCGCTGTAATGCAGTTCGTAACGGTGAGCCGGAGCTCCTGGATAAAAAGGAAAAGAGAATTTTGTCCGACACCGACGATGAATACGGGATGAGCATGCGGACGTCACTCTTTTCTCAATACGAACCGTAATTGTGACTACGAAGGCGTCACCTATCGTGGTCCATAAGAAGAGAGATCTCGGTTTTTTTCTCGCGCGTTTTTTTTCTCCGATTCACGTCGCGCGCGCGTATGAAATTCTGCACAAGCAAGTGCTTGGCAGGACTACTGATTTCCATAAAATTATTACACGCTCGTGCACGCTCATGCCAAAAAATTTGCATACCGCGAGCATTCGGGCAGTGCCACATCGTGCGAGAAAAAAGGACGTTGCAATAAAAAGGTTTCTACCATTCCGCTCTAATCGCGTTTTCGTGTCCTCTCTTGCGCGCTGCGTGCGAACGCTGACACAAGTTTTCTCTCTTTTTCTCTCTCTCTCTCTCTCTCTCTCCTCTCTCTTCTTACGTAAAATATTTATCGTAAATATTTTTTTCTTCTCGCGCTGCATCGACGAGCACTTATGCCATTCTTGACACGGCAGTAGTAGTATGACGCAGCGAAGCAATCTTCGATTTTCTGAGAAATGGAAATTCTTACAAGGGATATGTCGCAATATAGTAACGGGGAAAGAGAGAAATAGAAATGATGAGACTGGCGTTGTCACAAAAACACATTTCCATATATTAAAAGTTCAATATTATATTTTCATACTATTTTACATTAATGTCACAGTGACATATAGAGTAATAATATTACGATTATTCAACATAGTGTTGAGATATACAATATGACGCTAAATTTTATCGATATAATACTATATTATCGCTTAAAGTAATGTCGAGCATTTGTTTGCTCATAAATTCGTCTCTGGTCAAAGAAAAATATCATAAAATGAGGTTTTTCGACATATTTACATGATTCATGTTACAAAATATTTCTTATTAGACGCTATAGTCATACAGTGTTAAAAAAAAATAAATTGAGATATATATAAAGTTTACTCTCTCGAATAGGATCCCATGCGGGTTAAGTACTTTTAAGATACGAATATAATTCATGCAAAATATCCTCGGAGAATCTTTTCTTTAGGTGTTTTTTTTTTTTTTTTTTTTGCTCATTATAAAGAAATATTAAAACCGCGGAACTACATGCAGAATGCGAATTCTCTTTCTAAAAAAAAAAAAAAGGAATTGTTTTAAATCTTTGTTTTCATCGCGTATTCCGCAAATCTATATTTTTTCACTAACTTGTCGTTTCACAGTCGAGCGGAAAAATGTAAATGGTTATCGGTTTCTCTCAGAAGCACATGCATTCTTCGACTAGTCCTTACTTTCGGACATGATAGAGTTGTCCAAGATCGTCATCGGTCGTTTCGATATCAATTAGCTAATTCGTTCGCAACTGGTAGTCGCCATTCTGCGTGATGTAACGAACCCATGGCAGTGCTTGGTAACCGCTCTTTTCGATAATCTTCAAGTACCGTACTTGAATACCAGATGTAGTGAAATATGGTATTTCAAACTTCACTTGTATAGGTGGCTTGCCTTCAACATCTTCGCCGACAACTGATGGCAGACCGAAGTGCGCTCTCATAAGATACTCCTTGCCGCCAGGAAATGACTTGATGATCCAAGTGATGGCGCTCTGCTCGGGCGAATACTTGACGCTGCCGATTGTAGTCTTGAATTTTGGCGAGTCTGCGTCGTTTGGTACCGGAATCACAATCTCCACATTGTTCGCCGTAGAACGACGTTTAAACTGCGATCTTGCTTTGATCATATATTCAACTCTGCTATGAGCATGCCGCTCAATCACAGACTCGATCCATATAAGAGGCTTCACATGTGTATTCAGCCTGTATGACATGAGCTCGAATTCGCCGTCCGGTGGTATGAACGAGATTGTTCGATCGTTCTCGAAACGCGAGAGTCTCACGCATTGATGAAACTTGACATCCTCCAGCTCAACGGACTTTGATTTGCCACGTCCGGTTGATTCAAACAGAACCTTGTCATTGAGACCTAATCTTAGTTCTGGCATTCCAGACAGGTAGACTCTCATTTTTATGGCACCAACAATCTCCGAGCTTAAAACATTTCCGTTGGCATTTGCCAGAAGATTCACCGACTCTATTACATCTAGGAATACTTCGTTCTTACGATACTTGATGCCTTCAGATCGCCAAGAGACAGCATTAGTCACAGCCATGGGAATTCTGGGTTGAATCTCTAGTTTGTGACCTTCTTGAGTGATATATTCCTGTAGAATCTTACTGTCAGTAGTTTGAGGATAACCAAAATCTAGCAATTCATCCAGAAGTTCATAAATAACAACAAAGTTGTCTCGTATGCTTTCTTCTTCCAATTCTTTAAAATATTCCTGCATGACATGCACCACCTTGTGCAAAAATACAAATACTAGAGATATGTTTGCATTTTTTTTCGTGGTGGATACAATATACAAATTATTATATTTTATGTATGCGTATGTGCATTCTGGAGTCTGGATAATAGGAGTAAGATTGCCTTCTTCTTCACGTTCCATTACAAGTGGCATAAACTTCTCTATAACACCAGTCTCAATGTCGCCACGATAGTTTCGTGAAATCAACACCTTGCCCTTCACATCCAAAATGTATATCGCTGATGTAGACATCTTGTCTCAGACTATAAGCAAACAAAAAGATAAATGTTAATATAGTATTGTTCATATTTTTATATTCACTTAAACAAAGCTTGAAAACTTATTTTATTTGTATATAGATTAATTAGGAGAGTATAATTATCACTAATTGTAACTTAATGATTATACATATACAGGTGACACTTTGTGTTTGAACTATATTAGGTTAGGATCATTTTTGTCACCAGACAAAATTTTGAATTCAAATTTGGAGTTGGAGAAAGTAACAAGTTATATTCTATGAAGAAACAATTGTACTATATAAAAATCAAGACAACAATATTCAATGTATCGGGAAAGAGCTCAAGTTGATAAAAACATAAACGTTGCAATAACTAAATCTTGTAGAATAATCGATATTCACTTTGACACACAATGCCTGCGAGTGAAATCTTCAAGAGTTTTGCATTTACATCTGGAAACGCGGACTTTTTGTGAAATCAACAGCAAGATTGAGCTAGAAAAAATGAGTCCACTACATACAATCCACACATCTGATAACTCGCGGTGACTGCCACTGTGGACTGTCGTGAAGTTGCCGAGACTGGTGACGTGCGCGAGGCGCATGCGTCAACAGCCAACTTCACGCGAGATATCGACCGCATCGCTATGTGCCGTTCGAACGTCGTAAAATGCTCGAACCAATATTTTATTAAGGCAAGATGAATTAATTAGAAACTAGGTACGGCAGCATGTTCGATATACAGTAAATATTAATATCACGTTACGCGAAGCGTACGGAATAATAATGAAAGCTTAAGTCTTTAAGCAAAACGAGTTTTTATAGAATAATAACAACACTTCTAGAAGAGATTGTATTTAGAGTCAATGTTTTATCAGATTATCTTTGTTATTAATTAAAATAATATAGAAAAGTAAAAATAATACTCAAAACAAGTAATCTAAATATTTATAGAGAGGCAAATGGGATATTTCATCTAAATGATGCAAACCAAACATCCAAGATAAATTTTCGAATTAAGATTTATTTCAAATTATTACATGTAATAATTTACATGTTTAAACAGATAAAATATATTATTCGCAATAACATCTAGCACATTGGTTCATATTGACTACATGACCTTATTCGTATTGTTTCTAAATTGTTTCTTAATTGTTACTAAATATTTATCTCAAAAAAGAGATATTTTTATATATTGGAATATATTTTTATATTGGAAATACTTAATTATTAAATAATTTTTTTTTAATAATTACACATGCGATAATAAATCGTATTATTAATACAAATGTGCAAAAACATTTGTTTCTTTCTTCTTGTTGTTATCTTCTTCGTATTGTTAAATATATATTTAAAAAAAAATATTTATAGAGATCTTTGTAAAAGAAAGATACTTCGATAATATAATTATTCTGCGTTTTTTATCCGTTACTCTCAATTTATTCAAATAGATGCAAATATTTCTAAAATTGTGCTTAATATAGGAGAGAAGGTAAATCCTATCTAAGGCATTTTAATCTGTACTCCGTGTTTCACGAAACATTAAATCCTACTTGAAGCTGTTTCGTAGAAGGCAGCGCTGTATCTCCGACAAAGCGCCTTCCTACATTAAGATTCTATACAACTGGAAGTCATTTAATCTCGGCGGAAGATTTCAGCGTTGGCCACTCTACGGAAGAGGAACTATGTATAGTTCCGCTATAGGATATTCGCGTACCGAGTTTGAAAACATAGAAAATAAAACTTGGACCATTGCAAGGCAAATTCGACGAATAAGATTTGTTTTCTTCTTCGAAGCGCGAACTTTTCAAATCGAGCTTGTGTAGTTCAAAACTACTGAACATTTAAATTATAAATTGGTGAACGCGTAAAAATGTAAAAGTGAATTAATTTTACATTTTATATCACTATAATTTTTAATATCTATTAACAATTGGCTAATTAAAGATACATTCTTACGTTCTGAGTATTACGACAGTTTGAAAACAATATGTATTAAATATGTATTGTGCAAAATTCGCAAATATTTCGCGCATTAAATTTTTAATGCGAGAATTTGAATCTCACAAATATTTCTCGACTCGTAAACAATGTTCATGCGTTCTAACGCATTCTATCGATTTTCTAGAGTTGCCGAATATGTCGATAGACGCGACGGTATCGGCTGCATTAAACCGACTGCAAATACACGTCGATAGTGATTGCCGGCTTACAGATTCTGCCAAAATAAAACGCTGCCGCGTTTTCCCCAAAAAGCTTCGACACGTGCGACACGTTGCGTCGCGTTGTTGTTCAATACAAAAACGCATCGACAGAATGTAAAGCCACTGCAGTTTCATAAACTATTGATACTTACTACTTTTCTTTTTTTCGTTGTAACGCAACACGCTGTTACATTCTAGAGTGTATGGGACCAAAACAAACAGAAAAAAAAAAAACCATTATGTTTATTTGATTTTTGAACAATCGACGTTTGTCGATTTGATTTGTCGGAGAGTTTAATTGAAGATCGTGCAATTTTTTTTTTTTTTGCAGTGCTGCTCCATGCACGCGTATTCGCTGTCGCGTTAAAACGCGATTTGTGCTTCGAATGTAAAAGCTCGGTCCTTGTCTAATCGATTTAACGTTTATAACAGGCGTCAAAAGGCGTGTTTCCGGCCGCCGTTCGAAAATCATAGCTGTACTCGTTCAACTATTCACAACCGAGCGGTCCAACTATGTTATCTGTGGTCAGCGTAACCATATTCCCATTAGATGTTTCGATCGCGCTTATTTTTCCTTGCAGAGATACAACTTTCTTCGCGGTTTTATGGCCACATAAAATCGATTTTATGAACCGCATTGTGATTGTCGAGTGGATTTTAACATTTTGACTCACATCAATCATGCACAAATCATGCATTTTATTGGAAATTACAGCTTACGAATATAATTTATCTTATTCCGCGCTTGATTCGCGATATTTCACGTTGATAATTGAATGACGAATACGCGAAGCTGAAATAAATAAAAAATAAAATTGTTACACATACGAACATTTATAATTTTCATTAAAATACAAGCATTGTTATATGTACGTGTATGACAAGGCGATTTCATTGATAAAATTTGATTTGATTTTGATTTAATAGGTGTATTTTATCAAACATGAACAATCGAGAGAATCAAATTATAACTATTATTATACATATAACAAAAACGTTACAAATTCTCAATAGCAATAATAATTACGCGATCAACAATAATATAATCTTTTGGGGATATTAAAAATGTCTCTGTTAGAAACTAGAAATTTAAGCAAATAAAACGAACATAGAACTCGTTTCTATTCTTCAATAATGCAAAATCTTTATATGAAATAGGATAAATTTAAGAACAGATAATGTGTTTTTTTTTTTTCATCGTAAACCGGATTTAAATCTTTCACGGAGGTCGATAAAATTATTCCAGAGCAGTTTTTCCATCGCGGATGAATTTTAATCGCGGCGATTGAGATTCACGTTATAATTTACGTAGCTAAAACTCGCGATAATATTTCCTGGTTAAGCGACTGGCGAAATAGAGGGCCTCGCTAATGAATACATTAACGAGCGATGAGTAGAACGACGACCTACGCGTCCGCGCGTGTGATCAGGTTTCTCTCTGTGCGGAGCGGTTGTTTTAGCATAAAATATTGAATAGATACGGATCGTGACGCCGATAGTATGCATCCGGATGTGTTTGCTCGATAAACATTTCCCAACAGTATTTAGGAAAACAAGCTTGGATCGGCACGAGTGTTCTCTCGTCGAATTCCGCGATTTTCTACTTTCAATTGAACTTCAGCTCGCCGCAGATATACCCTGATGAATGTTTCATACTAATCGCACTTTGTGATCGTACATAACATCATCGTGATTATTATTATTATTATTATTATTATTATTATTATGTGACGTATTGATTTGTTGACAATAATAAAGTACATGTATTACATGTGATAATTGAGTAAATAAATACGCATCAGTATGCACAGTCAGAATATATTTGTATATATTAATGTATATAATAGTATTAATATTATAATATCAAAATTATGTGAGATATTAATATAACATTATTAATATATGTGTTATACACGTAGTGTGTACATGTATATCGTAATATTGCTTGAATAAACACAAGCAAACATTTTCCGTTCCTGATACTGACGGTTAAACAAATTTTCTCTTTCGTTGGAACTAACAGCACTTTTCACCTGTGAATTAATCATGAGCTAGAAAATCATTCGTCGCGCACGGCTTATGCATCCGGCGCGTAGTGCCGACCGGGCGAATATTTACTGGAGAGCACGATCGGGCGGCAGTGAATCGCGTACTGTTTGCGGCAAATTCCACGAGAGATTCCATTGTAATTGAACGAGACTGACTCGATTATAAAGTCAAATCATTGGCAGGTGGAGAGATAGGAAGTTCTTCCTTCGCGGAGCGAATGGAATGCATTTTCCCTACCTCAATCTTCCGCCCTACCCCTTTTTCCCCCTTTTTTCGCTCGCTTTCAAACGCCTAGCATGCTGAATCGAAGTTCAGACAATGATGGCGCCTTGGAGCGCCACGTTTCTCGCATCACGTCCAATTCGCGAAACGTTTCAAAGAGATCACTTTGAGAAATTTAAGAATTCTTCCAAACTCGCACGCGAATTACCGACACCATTAAAAAGCAGAAAACTCGACACGAATTTTTTAGAGAAATAAAATTTTGTTCTCGAATCTTTTAGAAAAAACGTGTGTGTGTGTGTGTCTGTTCGAACTTATCGCACAAACTGTGATAATATATTTGAGTAGATATAAAACAAGTAATGAAAATGTATTTTTTATGTATGAGAGCACAACAATGTTATAATTTACGATAAAAAATGTAAGTATATAGAAACTTTTGTCGCTCACATTTATCTTGAGATTAACCTACTTCGAGTGTGCTTCGTATATGGAGGAGAACATTTACGTAAGAATTGTAAGAATAATATCAACATAGCTGTATATAAAAGATATGCGCTCTCTTCGCTACATTTCCGCCATTTTTAAACACTACGAAAATATTTTCTCTTTGCTGGTTGGTGGTGATTTTCTACTATTAGATGAAATCATACATTTCTCTCACAAATAGAAGTTTCCAAAAATACATCCGCAGATTGACTGGCCTGAAGAATGACGGAACTATAAAAAAAAAACCGCAGTATTGAAGTTTTGTCAATACCTTTAGTTCGTTTCTCGCGGATGAAACGTCAAACCGAAGATAAAATGGTGCTGTACAAGGTTGGAAGCCTCGCGCAGTTATATATTACACGTCTATTCCTATATAGCCGAGTCTCTTCTGGGAACGGCAAGCGCTATATCGAAGGGACGAAAGTTAGAGCCGCCTGGGGGATCGGTACGACCGATAATTGAGGCTTGAATTAAATTAGCCCCGGTTCCATTCCAGAACGACTGAAAGTCTTCTCCGTTGCTCGCGCGATAACCGAATTGACCCGCGTCGGCCGATCTAATCGCGATTATCGATCATCGCTCTTACGCCGAGATTTTATTAGGATCAATATCGCGTCGCGATTAAATCGGTTAGGCAAGATGCATAATGGATTGAGCAAACGCACGTGAGTTCGATGGCGAGATCAAGCGTCTCTTTGACTTGGCGTTTCTTCTCCCGGTGGAAGCGCTTCTCTCGTGATCGCAATAATAATTCTTACGATGCAAAATTCATTCTCAGCCGAGCGCGATAGTTTGGCGCGAGAGAAAACCGACATAAATTGCGGTATCATAATGAAGCAGAGACCTGTGCGCGAAAGAGTAGAGAAGAGGCGCATCGATTTGCGAAAAATAAACCGGAACAAAGAACTTTATCTCGTATTTCTCTCCGATTCTTAGAAGAAAGTTCTGAATATCAAAGTTGTAATTTATTGTAAGAACTTATTCCCGGCGGCTACCGTCTATTATCGTCGCCAATTTTCCGTTCCGAGAAAACGCGTTGTGTCGATGTACATCGCGCGCGCGCGAGAGAAAGAGAGAGAGAGAGAGAATACGATATAACGTACGACTAAAAGATATATTTTGACTTCCTCGCGCTTTATTTACACTCAGATACATATTTACGTTAAGTAAATCATATTACGCAATAACGTGCCGAGTTATAACATACGGCGACACAGAAACGCATCTCCCCGTACCGAGTAAGTGAATTTAAAAGTTTAATAATACAAGCAGTAATTTATATATATATATCTACGCTTGGGGAGGAAGCTAAAGGAAGCTACTAGAGAAATCCATTAAGACACTGATGATGTAAAATAATTAAAAAAACATGACTTCCATTTTCGTTTGAAAAATTATTCATCACGAAGAAGCTGATAAAATCAATTTCGAAGGCCTATCCTTTTCTGCAATTTGAACGAGAAAAAGAGATCGGATTGTACTTCGATTACTTAAATAACTTCACTCTTTTTAATTAATTTGGTTTCCGTCACAATTTCAAACCTGCAATGGCTGCGAATAGAAAGAAAACTTACGCTTGATTGAAATTTGAACAAATTACGTCATCATCGAAGAGATAACAGACATGGGTCTCCCGGACTCACTCAAAAATTGCGCATCTGCGTCTCTAATAAAATTAGTTTTTTTTTAACGCTTATATCTTCAAAACTACTAGAGATTTTTTCAATTTTTTTTTATTGACGTAAAATTGTTCAAATTATAAACATATATAGACATATATTATTAATTATAGACATTATTATTAATTATAGACATATATAGACTCAGCATGCCATACATTTTGTCATGATATTCATTCAGTTTGGCAGAACGGAGAGAGGCAAAACATAAGGAATATTTCTGTCCTTTTTTGCGCGCGCATTAATTACAGTATAATGACAAGCAATGGCAATTGCCTGAAAGTATCGTCGGATATTATGGATAAGTGTAAATGATATATAAGAACATTATAATTAGTTTAAACAATGAAGACGTGCAGTGCATGTAAATATTATATGTTACATTTACATAATAATATTTTTTGTATAATTATGTGCAATTTCTGATTACTTGTGTTATATTTTCAGTTATTACTTATGTTATATTAAAATATGTTTTTTAATACAGTATTTAATAAAGTATAAAAATATAATAATGTAAATGTATTTTTATAAATGTATGTCAATTTATATGTTTATTTATTATAAAAAACAATATCATTAAATAAATGCTCAATAAATGCTTTTGATTGTTCGCAAACAACTACGCTTCTATATATATGTATTTTTTTGGAATATTTTTTTAGAATCTGTGTTTTACAATGACTGTCGCGGCAGACCTTAGTTATATTTGATAAAACTTTTTCTGCGAGATTGTTTTTGGGACACTTTCTAGAATTATGCCATTGGATGAAAAAATAACCTGTGTAAAATTTGAAGTTGATCGGACACTTGCAAGACGTGCTGCGTCAAATTTGAAAATTTTTTTACTTTTGTAACTTATTTTTCTCTACTATACTCTATCATTTTAATACACGATTATAAATCGTTGAATTTGTCTTTTTATGCTCTTTAAAAGTATAAAAACAAAATATATAATTAGTTTTTAAAAAAAAGTCATGATCCTGAAATCTCAAAAATTGACCTCGGAAAAAAATATTTTTGTATTGCATTATATTTGCTTCGTTGAATAGCACAACTTTTGTTTAAAACATTTTTTTATAGTTCTACAAGTAACAAAGATATTTAGATATTTCTGTCTACATGTGTGTATGCCTTTATATTTTTATAAGAATTAATTTCAAAATTGTAATAGGAAGAGACTAATGTTGCCGTTTCTAGTGTCAAGTACCATAAATGATTACAAAACTTGTATAATGCTATATAGCTTATAGTATCGTCATATGCATACAGTTTTTGTAAACATTCTAAGTTTTGTCGTGGAGCTTCAGGTACCATTTTTTTAGGTCTGTTCACGAAGGGATTTGTAATTGAAAATTTAAATCAGCTGTTAGCCAAAACTAGTAGTAGCTAATATATCCTATTTGTATTTTAAGAATCTCGAATTTAAATTCAGACTGAATGCAAATCTTTCAAAACTGTGTACTATGCAATGTGTGAATTGCATAAAAACATTTAACGTGAGATCGAAGATGATGCAGTCAACTTATATCTGTTTAGATAAAAATTAGACCTTCCTACCTTTGGACAAATTGACTATCAACAATTTTGTTTTGCTGTCTTGATATCTCTTTTGTTTTCGACATTCAGTATATTAATTTATCTGTAAGTGTGGCTGAGGATGATCGTAATCAACGATCGAAACGTTCCACAATAAATCACTTTATTCCACATCAAATTAAGTTTATTTATTAAACTGCCACTATCTGCAGTCCAAAGGCAGAGAGGTCTAATTTTTATCTAATTTTAATTATATTACTGCCGTCTTTCCAATTATATCTGTTTGTTTATTCAATCTATGTATATCGATTGTGTCAAATATATAAGATTTATATGTACAAAATTCGTAAATCTTGATACTCATGTTTCAAGAAAATGATGAATATACTTGTAAATCCGACATACGTCGTTAGCGAATGAGAAAGTTCGTAGAATAATCTCCAGAGACGCTGCTCTGTGTTAAACGCAGTGCGCAAGGAAAAGTAGTATGAAAGAGTAAGTGAGAGAGAGAGAGAAAGAGAGAAAGAGAAAAGCGAGGAAAAGTTCAGAAAAGTGGGAGGGATTAAAAGCAGAAGAACGGAGGGTTGATCAGCGAGATGTTCTGCGGGGAGGTAGTTTCTCGACGCAATCAGTGTTTCGCTATCTCTAGCAAGCCACCTCGTCTCGATCGTCCTCGTTCTTCAACCACCTCGTTGCTGGTATCTTTGACAATTCTTATAATACTTTCTTTCTTGTCGTTTCCGTGGGATTTTAAAATAAATAACGCGACCGTGTGGTTTATTTGCTTCTGAAGTTTTCCAACTCTTTTTTTTTTACGCCCGAGGCCGAATTCATGCTGTTGATTTAATAAATAACATTTGAAATTGATATAATTGTGATTCACTCTTTGGAAAGACATGTAAAATCCATACTTCAATGTAGTGAAATTCTCTTTTGCATGCGATTGTCTAATAAATTAAATCTAATTTAGTAAAACGTGCATCTTCTTTCTATATTGATGACAATTGACGTAATTATGGAAGAATTTCTGTAAAATAATTATTTTTTTATTTTAAATCTTGATCATAAACATAGATTTTTCTCTCTCTTTCTCTCTTTCCTCTCCAATTAATAGAATTCGGTGTAAAAAAGATAAATAAAAATAAATGCGCAAAGTTAAATAAATAGATAAGAATATAACGGACTAAAATTGAGAGATAACTCATGAAATTTGCTAAACGTCGACATGCGTTTAATAATCGGTCAAGTATTTATATAGTTTGAAGTTTAAGGACAAATTCGGATTTAATTATCGCCGCACGATTTCGATAACGCGCGACGGGATTCGATTTATTTAATGACCGATCGGAGAGTTGCGTCGATCGCGCGGCGGGATTAATTAATAAAGCGATTGATTCGGTTTAAACGCATTAATCGTACTGGGCGTCGCACTTTGCGCGCGACCAAATCGGACCGAATTTCATATATTCGGAAACTACCGATCGATTGATTCGCGCGTCCGTTCATTAGTGCGTCGGTGGTGCCGAGCGGATTCACCGCAAAACCGGACGCGTATCGAATGGATCAACGATTAAAAAAAAAAAAAAAAAAAAAAAAAAAAAAAAAAAACTATTGTTGTAATTATAAGCGCGGACAAAAACCTATTCTTGCGGATGATGGCTTTTGAATGAAAAAAGTCGACTCTCTATCGCAAAGTGCATTTACGATTTGAATAACTGCGGCAATTTGTGTCTCTTATTGCGAAAATCTAGAAATTACGAGTTTAATTTATTACTTCACGAGCGCGCGTGTGTATGTGCGGAATGAAAACTTCTATTACTAAAAATAAAAGAGACAAATACCTATAGCGCATGTTCCATTATATCGAATTCTCGCTTGCTTCCAGACCTACAGCCGACTGCTGCTTTCCAAACGTCCAAGCTCCGCAGCATCTCGGCCTCGGTGGAGACCGACCGTCTCCGAACTTTCTTATTCAAGATGTTTTGAGAGCAATTTAACTTCGGAGTCCGGTCGAAAGGTGCCAGTTCCAGAGCGCCGGAGGGCAAGCGGGATAAAACACGCGGAAGAAAGCAACCGACTGCCAGCGCAACTCGTAATGCGGGGATCCGGTAGAACGACGATGGCTTGCGGAACGAAGTTGGGCAGTTCGTCGCGAGCAAATTAGACAGTTCCTCGAGATCGTTTTTCGGAGCGGGGGCGCTCTTCATATTCTTTGAGAGACGACCGGCTGGGCACGACCGGTTCGGCTGTCCTAATCTACAACCAAGGTCGCCGCGCGGTTATGCTGGTGGCATCGCTGCAGGTGGCCGCCAGCAAATGCTGTCATGCCGTTGCCATGCCAGCCGGCGACCCGGAGCCGGCCGCTGGTCGCAAGGACCCATATCAGGCTCAGCCGTCGTTGCTGCTCTCCGCACGTAGGACTCACGCCGTTGCTGCTGCCGCCTCTGATCGTCTTGCTAATCCTGACCGGTCGTGGCCACGCGGCTTCATCTCAGCCCGCGACCCGCTACGCCTCGCGCATCGTCGAGACGAAGAGCGGACAGATACGTGGAATACTTCAGGTGTGTATCGATTTTTCTTGTCAGACATCAGAGCGAAGGAAGGAAAAATAGAATAATGGAATGTATATATCCATGTAGAGATATGCGTATATGTATGTCGAGCGATATCAACCTTGCCCTCTCGTTCTGACAGAATTTTCAGTATTCCGCAGATGCGTAGGACGAGTACATAGAGAAACTCGCTCGCGGACACGGATTTGGCTCGTTGTAAATGGCGGATCGTGATTCGCGAATCAGCTCGTCTCCGGCAGTATTACGTCACTGTTTCCGCGGCGCGTACGCCGAAAAGAGAAATTTATCGCCGGGTTGGTTCTGCAGAAGAACGGAATTCCTCTGTTTGATATCGTTCGTGGAGAAGCTCAAGGGCATCAATTATTTGTCATAACGTTTTTTTTTTTTTTTTTTTTTTTTTCCTCTCACGCTCTAATCCTTTTGAAATTTTTTTTGACATTTTTGTGTATAAAAAAAAAACAAGAGGATATCAAAAGTGAAATGGAATGCTTTATACACGCATACTCGCATAGGTTTGTGCGGTGCGTTAATCTTGCAACTTTTATTATTTTATTATTTTTGCACTATTTTATGTGTATCTTTTTTTCTTGTAAATTTTTGACCTGCTTTAGATTTTCTTCTGTCTCTTGTTTTCTTGTTACTTGCGTTCTAGATCCACAATGTTCTCAGATATCGATGACAGTAACACCTAGCAATGCTAAAAAAAAAAAAAGAATTCAGTGCGGAATATAAACAACGTTTATATTCCTACGAAATTTTTAATCGCGCGTGTTGGAATCTGCGAAATGCGTGTCAAAACAAAACAAAAAGAGTCATATTTAGTGTGTTGCTTTGTTAACATTCTAGAAACGTTAGCGGGGAACGCATTAATCTTACAATTTTAATTACTTCCGTACTATTGTCTTTCTAACACCTCTTAAATTTGACTTTCTTGCGCTGTAGTCTTCGTATTTTTTGTTTCACTTTCTGTGTGCACATCCCTCCTTTTCTCATCACTTCTTCCGTCCAATCTAACTCGTCGTTCTCGGTGTGCTCGACACCATTTTCTTTTTTCCTTCTCGTTGCTCAGCGACGTACTCTTTCATTAAATGCGTTACTGTCCTCCTATCACTGCCGCAAACTTCGTGGACCTTTTCTTCGTTTTTCTTTCCTTGTGATGTCAGTCTCTCTCTCTCTCGCTTTCCACTCACCATTCCTTTAACTTATTACCGCACCTAAATCTTGCTGTCGACTCGATGATGAAACTTTCTTTTGCTTGCTAAGTATCTTTACCGACCGATAGCTCTTATACCACTTTTACATTTTTTTTCTTTGCCCGGTGTCAGAACGTTCTAATTAACTATAAACGCGTTCTGGTGCTTGTTAGCTTTGCCATCGTTCATTTTTTTCTCTATTTACCATGTACATACTTTTTCGAGAAAAAAAAACCATAGCGAGATCGTTCTCGTCAAACGATAACGCGCAAAGGAATATCGCGGCAAAAAAACAAAAATTTTTTTTATCGCTCACGACTCCGAAATATCAGAGGATTAAAATAATTAAAACCGCGAAATAAAACAAAAGGATTCTCTTATTTATCTCCATTTTATTTCCGATACTTTGTGTATGTATAACCGTACGTCATCCGGAGCGGAAGTTGAAAGCGAGGTTCGATATCTCGATGGCTCCCAACGACATTTTTCCAGGAGACAATCCGCTGGCAGCTCGTCTATCGGAGTTGAAGCGTTTTCACAACACCGATCAGTCAGAGCGGGCGAGGCCGATTTGACATTTACTGCGGGCATTCGCTACGCCGGATGGTAGACATCAATTACGTCTAATAGATATTCATATCGACAAGAGGCGGATCGATTGGACATCCCGATGATTCCTCTGTCGCGGCGCTTCGATATCGCTCGCTTGTTCGCTCGTAATTCGAGTCCGCGAATTTCGCGTTTTGCGTTAAAGTATCCCAACACGAAGCGAGACAGCAACGAGGGACGCGGCTTTTACACCGTCGCAAAATAAATTCGCATCCGTGGGGAGATTGTGAGGGGAATTGGGAAGCGGGGGAGGGGGGAAGAGCGGCCAATTTGACGCTCCGGTATCAATTCGCCGGACTGTTCGACAATAACGCGACCGATCCGACATGAAAGTAAGCTTTTATCCCCCCGTACGCGTTATTTAACTTTCTGACGCTTGATATTTACGCGTCGTCGTTGCGCTCGAAATTACGAATAGTTACTCGTTCGAAATTGAGCTCGTCGAAACAGGAATCGCGAATTCGTTTAGCGCCCTCGCCAAAGCCAATCGTCCCATTCCGGAAATTTGTCTCTCTTTCCTCCGCTCTCTTTTCGCACGTGTGTAAAGCGATGTATTTATATATACATCATACAAACTCTGCAGACAGACCGTATCTTAATGTCGTAACATTTTCACACTCTGCAAGCATCGCGAACTGAATAACGCTAAGAGAGTAAAGAGCGAAGTAACTCAAGCGTTTAAGAGTGAGCCAACTCCATTCGTAGGATCCGTTTTAAATACGCGTCTCTTACGTAAAGCGGATCCTCACGGACTCGATCCACCTTCCCGCGCTCAACGTTTCATTTTGCCGGATATATACACGCAGTTCTTCCTCTCACGGAGAGAAGATCGTCGTGAGGGAGAGAAGCGCGCCCGGATTACGCTATATACGCGGCGTATCGCCGATTGAAACATCCGCCGCGTGGATCAGACGCGGGGCAGGTAGTGTCGCTTTGGCGGGAATTGCGGGATCCACAATTTACCGGCCTTTTTTCGCTCCGACGGTCCCCGAGCGGGCGGATGGATGGATAACGAGAAAACTTTTTCGCTCAGGACGCCTCGTGGCCTTTACATTACGTCGTAACGTGCCGCACAACTCACGTTCGTCGTTTTTTTTTTTTTTTTTTTTTTTTTTTTTTGCTCGCGTTCGCTGGTCCATTTCGCACGATCGAGTGCGATACGTTTTGCCGTAGGAAAACATTGCGCTGTCAAACGCGTCCTGGTTACACAACGACCGGTTCTCTTCTCGGTGATATATAAGCAGAAATTGTTTTGCATATCGCCGACCGCCGCCTCAGGTATACGAATATCGCTGTTGAATCTTGCGCGATTGATTATCATTATACGATTTACGCGGCTACTCGGAGGATGCGCGTTTTGTCCATTATTGAATACGGAATTGAACACAATATACACGATATCGCATAACGTTTGGAATATTTATCAATCTCCACGTACAAGACAGAGCTGGATGCTGTGAATCTTGTATGCATATTAAATTTGCGGAGAAATTTAGATCAATTTGAATCGCGCGTATATTATCCTTGCCGAGAAGATACGCTACGTCTCGCTTTACGTGATTTCGTTGAACGGAAGTCGAGTGTTAAATATATTCGCGTGTGCTGACAGAGAGTAGTAGAAATACAGTTTTCCATTTATTTATATGCAAGTGATGGAAATAACGTTAATCGTATTTTTATTCCGCTCTTCGACAGGAAACGTGCGCGAAAAAAAAAACATATCTTATGGGAGCGCATTTTAATACAGTTAGCGCGCACGGCAGTTAAACGAGTATTTCTCGTATTTTCTGAAGCGCACACATTTGAGATGCTTTATAAATTTTTTCTCACGGCGCATAATAATTTTCCACAAAACCGCGTCACATATAGAAATATATACCTCGTCATAGAATTTTTTTCCTTTCGTCATCCAAATGTGCCTGTTCGTCGACTCGATTGGCATTGCAAATGCATTAATGTGTGCTCTTACCGCGTACGACGTCAATTTGCCTTTTGTACCCCGGAAATCTTTCCTCTCCCTCGTCGTCGCCGGAATTTCAATCTTGGAAATATTTTTCCTCGGCCGAGAGAGAGGCGCCGTTCTTTTTCTTTTTTTTTCTGCGTCTCTTATAAACGCCGCCGAAAAAAAATGTCGCTCTCTCTCTCTCTCTCTCTCTCTCTCTCTCTCTCTCTCTCTCTCTCTCTCTCTCTCTTAATCGGCAATCCGCTCAGCTTCAATGCAACTTCACGGTTGCGTGCACACAGCTGTATCTTTACTCGTTCCACGAACACGACAAATCTTCTTTGTCTGTCTTCTTCCCAGCCACTTTTACACGGAGAGAAATGCGCCGCAAAACAGCTGCTTCGCGACTTTGAAGCTTAATAAATTTCTGTTACATTTATGTGCCCTATAATTCATCGAGACGCATCGCCGACCGGCAAAAGCTTTCATATGAGAACGTTATTGGCCGCTCGGACCGTGCGCGCACACACTGACGTAAATCCCCCGTATCTTCGCCATTTTTCCGCTCAACTTCCTTTGTCGCGCGTCATAATTTATTACGCTTCTAAATTTACGTAATTTATTACTTTGCCTCGAATCACCTTCGTAATTTTTACAATAAACTACATAACCGTTTGTATCCACATTTCGTTTGTGTTCAATCTGTGATGAGAACTTAAACCTCGGGGAACACACTGGGTTAATTTGACCCTGTTCGTCGACTTTGGTTTCTTGAGAATATCAATATAAATTTTTAGCCAAAAATATTGAAAACTAAGAAAAATATGATT